>CATIWR010098841.1:0-73263 GCA_949677035.1 Omphalea diandra | reverse complement strand
AGGAAAAACTCTTTATTTCGTACATGGATATGATGATGAGTTATTTATGTTTAAATATTGTTACGTTATTTAAGATTGAAGTATCATTAGGCATTTACTTACTGAGTATGCAAACTCACTCTTTTGTATGAAATCTTATTTCAGGAAGAGTAGACTAAAGATTGCATTCAGTATACTTTTCAAAGTCGCTGTCTAGCAGTATAATAGAGGTTGGGCCAGTATGCAATCAGTTAGTATTTTAGTTTGATTATTCATGTATATTTTGTTGTAAATAATTACTAAGTGGTAAACAAGAGACATAATGGAAAAAAAAAATTTAATCAGGTCTTTTAAATGACAATGGATAGACTTAAAGAGAAATTTAAATGATTATTAAATGGGGTGTGACAATTAGGCAAAAGGGTTTCCCACTTAATATGCAATACTCTTGTGATTGCTTTCCCTATAAAAATCACACACAACTTGTAAAAAAGGAAAAGAAACAACATTACAATTAAAAAAACTTAATTGCTTAGTTAGATATGATACCTAAGCTTGTCATTCTTATAAAGTATCTAAGTTTTGAATTTTCACTACTTTTTTGGGTGCTCTCCTTTCATGAGTTTGATGGTTATTGTTGGTCATTGTCTCTATTAGCTCATACGCCACATCTGTGGAGTTTTAACTAAAAGAGAACCTTTAGCAACTACATCTATTGTGATCATGATTTGTCCAAAAAGTCTATTATGGAATGTATACACAATTGACCATTTTTGAATTTGGTGATTCAAGAATCTCCTCAAAAGATCCTCAAAATTTTCCCAAGTTTCTTTTATAGTCTCCCAATCCTATTGGCAAGATGTAGCGATCTCATTCTAAAGCCTTACCATCATGGAAGGAGGGAAATATTTATTGAGGAATGCTTAGAGAGTTTGTCCCATGTAGTGATGCTTTTATGCTCCAATCAGTTAATCCACACCTTAGCTTTATCTTTAAGAGTCAAAGTGAAAAGGTGTAGGTGTACTGCATCCACGAACCTTCCATTTTGCCAAAAAGTATCATAAATCTCCAAAAACTTTGTCATGTGAGAATTGAGATCTTTATGAGAAATATCATAGAATTGAAATGTCAGTAAGCATTTAAATGAAACTTAGCTTGATCTTGAAATTGTTTGCGTTGACGTTTGGTCTAGTGATAACTGATTATAAACCTTCAATAAGTGGCATAGTGAATTCTTTCAAAGGTCTGTTTTCTTAGTTTTCCATCTCTTTTGGTGTTCTCACCTTCTTTGAGTTAGAGTTCATTCAATGTCAGGAGGAATTGAATCTTCTTTGTTCTCTTGATTCTGGATGCTAATCATGCACCTAAAATAAAAAGCAAGAAATGCAAATTAAAAATAGAAAGTAAAACTTTAAATTAAGATAAAAATAATAATTTACTATTAAAGCCTTTGATCCCCAACAATGGCGTCAAAAACTTGATTTTAGGTGTGTGTTAAAAATACCCTTAAACTGCAAGTGCATAAGTCTCAAGCAATACAGTGTGCCATGAGTACGGATACCATTGCCATGAGGATCGAGTTTAAGTACTAACTATTTTTTTCGTTATATTATCTAGAGAACCAAAGTAAACTAATGCTTGCAATGAGAAATAAAGAGTTATAATTATTATAATGAAATTGATTGGGAGATAATCAATGGTGAAAGGTGCCTAGGGATTTAACTTCACTTCATAACTTCTTATGGGATCTTAATCCTTATCCACTTGATTCATTCATTTAGTGTCTCTATCAATTCATTAGGGTAATCAATTAATCTCTTTCAAGTATTAGTTGATGATGGGTGCATGATATATAAAAACCCTCTAAGTTGTAAGTACACAGATCATAAGTAATCCAGTGTATCCTGTGAGTACAAAAATCGTTCCCATGAGAATCAAGTTTAAGTACTAAGTATCTTGTATCTTCTATTATCTAGAGAATCATTAGTAGATGATAATTTCAATTATAAACAAACAAAGCAAAGTAATATACTAATGAAGATGAGAGATAATCAATGGGTAAGAATAGTTAAAGGATCAACTACACTTGAAGACCTTCTATTAGATCCCTAATCCTTGCTTAGTTGGTTCATGCAACAAGTACTACTATCAAGTCATTAAGGTAGGTAATTAATCCCTTTCGAGTAAAAATTGGCATACAAAAACATGTTAACTAAAGGTTCTTCAACTCAAAAGCCAAACATCATGCAATTGCCTCTTAATTTAAGTCTCTAAAGATAGCAATAGTTTGTTATGGTTTCTCAATTCAATAACAAAGCAAGGGAATTGCTAAAAGCTCCATTTTATGAAAAGCACCTCTTAATTATTGGTTCACAAAACTAAGATAATCAATGACTAGTTGATCAAACAAGAAGCACTTAACAATTGCTAACATCAACGATGCAAGAAACCAAATAAATTTAGATTAAAAAAATCTCATAAAAGTCATACAAGATCTATTTACAACCCTTGCCATTAAAGGTTTAATTCATAATGAGATAAAGAGAAAAACAGAAAGCAAATAATTCAGCTCCAAGAATAGCTATAAACTTCTTGATTACTTGATTCATTACACCTTTTCTCTCTAGAAATTTGATCCTTTCATACCCTTATTCTTGCTATCTTTTCTCCTTAAATAGTCCTCCAAACATCCCTTCAAATCAAGAAGCCTGAATACCCATAAAAGAAAATGAATCCCTCTAAGACATGAGTTGTGATTCCAATTTTAATGATGCAAATGACCATATGCATGGCCATGCCATTCTACGTTATTTGCCTTCATAATCTCCTTCGTATACACAACCATGCACATGGTCATGCTGCATGTTTCTATCTTCCTAAACTTTTCTTCTCCAATGAAGGCATGACCATGTACTTAGAAGCATGGTTGTGCATCCCCTTGATGCTTATTGACCCTTAATAAGGCACAACCATGCACATGGTCGTGCTTTATCTTTTTTTCTTCCTTTAATCTTCTTTCTTTGTTTTTTGCCTATAAACACAAAATATCTTCAATAAGGTTCAATTGAGAGTAAAAATTAATCATTATTTCACAAATTTAGATGGAATTAACTTATTAATTACTTGAATTATGAGATTAAACAAATTTCCCCAAACTTAAACTCTTACTTGTCCTCAAGCAAGAATGATTTTCTTAAGATACAAATTTCACAATTCTAGTTACTAAAATCAAATGTTAGGTTAAGAAGAGAAGATTTTTCTCAGTTATAACTATGAATTTCATTACATAAGCAAAATTTCTTACTTGAACAATTTGTTCAAAATCTAAACATGCATTGTTTTCAATCATTCAAATAATAAAAGACTGTGTGTGTATGCCTTAGCATCATTCTTCATGTAATAACTTGACTTTCATTTATACATAGTTTTGACAAAACTCCACTTCGATTATAAGAATCACATATGAGCATAGGCAAAACTAGTCCATCCTTCTCCACTAATGTAGGTCCTTACCAACCTTAAAGATCAAAAGGTCTTTTTAAAGCTTGTAATGTAAATCTTAGGTATAAGGCTAATCAAAAAATGGTCAAGTCTAAAACAAGAGAATGTTTTCGAAGACATTAGCTATATGAATGGTGTGAAGTGTGATAAAGCAATTTATATGCATAGCCTATACTCTTACTTTGTATAATACTCATAACACCTTTGTTGCTTTCCCTTTTTGTGGCTTGATACATACTTTGCTTTTTCTTTTCCTTTTTCATTCATCATCATTATTTGACTTTCTTTCTCATTTTTTAATTTTTTTTACAAGATATAAGATCAAAATATCATAGTAACAATGGGCCACCCCTAAACTTGAATTTATCTCTATGGTGTAATTTAACAACAAATGAGCTTCTCCTCCATTTTTCTCTAAATATGCATATTAATGACATAACACACAACACCTCATCATATAACCACATGTTAACTTATATTCCCTTGATAAGGGAGATGAAAGTTTATTTAGGGTTTATGGTTATGACATAGGATATAGGTCAAAGATGGAAAGGCTTATTAATAATCTCTAAGGAGTATTTCCATAAAGCTCAAAGGGGTAACAAGTGACTATGTAAAGCAAGATATGGATTGGGAATAATAGGGCAACCAAAGAATGCCTTAATCATTTCTTTAAGATTGCTAAATCTTAGGATTTTGCCTCAAATGAGGTCTTACTAAGTTGTAGCACATATAGAAGTTTCTTTTTTTCCAAAACAAGTATGATTGAAAAATCTCATAATGCAATCCCAATTATGCCAAGTGTGCTCAATGTTATTCTAATGTGTTTGATTAATTGTTGGTAAAAATATGCTAAATTGTAAACAATTACTATCATACTTAACTTAAGTAAATCAAAACTATGGTTATAAATTTCTTCACGGACTGTTCAATTTGAAACCCAACACCCAACCCTTAACCAAAAGAATTCAGAAAATGCATGCAAACAATAAACAAAATCATGCTCAAAATTCATGAAATATTGCCCGCAATTGTCCCCAAACTTGAAAATCATTGTCCTCAATTATAACAAACAAAATAAAAAAAAATGAAAAGGAAAGAAACTTCGCTTCATAAAGAGGCAAAATGGTCAGGATAAGATCTACAAGATCACAAATCCATAAAGAAGCTTTAAACCTTACATTAGTCCCAAAAGAAAAACATCATAACAACCAAACACAAGTCTAAGAAAGTATTGTTCCAACAAGGCAACACAAACAAACCAAAAATAAAAATAAAAATAAACAAAAAAAAACTACAAAGGAACAATAAAACACAAAGACAACAAAAGATAGATGGTTAATCTTAGGGTGGAGGAGCCAGAGGAAACCCAATATGATTGAAATATGCCTGAAGATTGCTACTCATACCACTAAGTTTGCTATCAAGGGATATAAGCTTTAAACAAATTTCATCTTTGAAAGCCTTTTGCCTTTGGTCCATGAGCTCTAACCTAGACTCCAACCTTGCCAACACACCTTCTAAGTGACCAAAAAAAGTAGGATGAGGTAAAGATGCCAGTGAAAAACTCCATTCAAAGGAACCTCAACATCATCATGATTAGGAGCAACCTCCAAGCTCGGATTCAACTCATAAGAAGCGTACTTCCACACAACAAGCCCCACATACATCATGGTATCAAAAGGAGGCAAACTATACCCAATCCCTAGAGTTAGACCATTAGGTTTAGAAGGATAAAAAAGGCCTAGATGATGGGCAACAAAAGCAATGAATCCTTCTACTACACTATAAGAAATCACATATTTAATAATTAATTTTCTTGCCATGCAAGAAATTTCGACACAATTTCTCAATTAACAATTATGAATTCATAGTCATCACTATAACATTCACTATCATGATAACTTTTACCTTTGTCACTATATATCTTGTATGTTGTCACTAATTTGCATATTTCATGACAATAAAAGGAAATTTGTCACATAAATTGTTAAAGGGATAATTTCATACCAAAATTTTAGAGGAAAATCTTTCAATCATAAATTGTTGATAATTAATGATGATATTTAACGTCACAGAATATTTCTTTTGATGCCACTATCTTATTTTTGTCATTAATTACTTGAACAAATTAGTGACTATTATTTTGTCATCAATATTCACATTTAGTGATGATGGATAGAAAGGCGTCACACTTGTTTTTAGAGGAAAAATATTATGTTAAAAAATTTGGAAGTAAATCTTTTAAAGACAATAATTTACGAATTTATGACAAATTGTATCACTACTAATTGTAATTATATTATGATGAGATAATAGTTCATCACCAATTAGTAGAATGGATAGGTGACGAAATAATTTTTTGTTAATTGATTATATGTAGTGACAATCCAATAAATTTGTCATAATTTAATTTGGAGGCAAAATTTTATGAGTTTTTTTATGGTATATTTTTTTACAATAAAAAATAATAATTTATGATAACTTTTTAATGTCACTAATATTAATTTTATATGATGAGCGAATACGTCGTCATTAACGAGTTGAATAGATAAGTGACGAAATAATTATCTTCCTTAATTATATTTGATGGCCTTTGTACACCAAGAAGGGAGTTGAATTAGTGAAAAATTTTAAATCTTAGAGGGAAAGGTTTGTTAAGCAAGAAATAAAAGAAAAATAGAACACACAAAATTTTATAGTGGTTTGGATATTAACCAGTCTTACATCCACTCCTAAATTCTTCCAATTGGGTGTTTCACAAATCTCCAATATTGTTTTAAAGCTCACACCTAACTTTATAATTTGTGTTTTACTAAGGCTCACATACAACCTCACTAGTGTTTTAAAAGGTTAACACTCAACCTATACAAGAGTTTTCTAAGATTCACTCTAAAATCCAAACAAGCTTTTTCAATATAAAGACTCACTATTAAACCTAAACCCAATGGTGTTTAATGCTCACACCAAACAATAACAACTCAATTGGAAGAAATTGAATGCCTAAAGATTGAGAAATAAATTTGCAAGAGTTTTGCCACAATGAATGCTATTCTCTTGCATTCAAGTTCATTTAGTGATGTATTTATAGGGTACAACAACCAAAGAGATATTACAAACAAAACTATAACCAAATTTCAAAAATATGCTAGGTAGATTCTGCATTTATTGCTTTTTAGATGAAATTTGAGGTCAAGACATACATTTTACATAACTTTGTTTGTATCTAATGGCTAGTCCACATGGCATAAAACCATTGGTTCTTCAAGAAAAATAGCCAATACATCTCTTGAGCAATAGTGAAAGTCGTAGTCTCTATTTTTTCTCATTATACATGATGCTCACTACGAAATTGTCTATCTAAATGGACATGTTGTTTAGCCAAAATCATGGTCGCTACCATTATTTTGCTACAACACCTGGCATAATCTGGTTGAAGATTTGATTCCCTCTAAGGGAATACAAAAGTCGTTGTCATGATTCTGGATGCGACATACACTGCAAAATCATCTATATAAGATTTATTCAACTCTTCTACAAGATAGTGATTACTAACTTCTTCTTCATGATCGCGAATTAGGATGCAAATTTCAATCTTTGAGATTAATGCTTCCATTCAAATTCCAAAGCGATTCTAGCTAAAATATCTGCAAGATCAACACTTGAAATTAATATTAGAACATTTGAATCTATATTGTTAAGATCAAAAGAGAGTTTTGACTTAGACTTGACCAACCTAGTCCAATAATATTTAATGACAATGCACACATATTCATCACAGTTTAATTTGGAGGCAAAATTTTATGTGAAAGCTTTTTGAAGGCAAATTTTTTTAAGATGAAAAGATAATATTGGATTATGTTAGATATATTATTGGACGTATTATGCTTTGAATGTTATTAGACATGTTATGTTATTGGGCATATTATTGGACATATTATGTTTGAATGTTACAATATTAGATTTTTAGATGGCAAAAATTTAATATTTTATAAAATCATTAATGAAAATTGTCAAATTGGTAATCTTAAATGTATTTTTAGTGATAAACTATAATTTGATGACCCAATAATAACACAACGAATGATGATATTAGTGTCAATAAATGTATAAAGTTACATGATAATTGAAAATTGTCATTTAAAATATAATTTTCATGACAAAATAATTAATTAGGTGACAAATTTATAAATATAAAACTTATATGTCAATGGATAAATTTGTTATCTCAAGAATACTTTTTTCATGGAAAGCTATTATTAGATGGCAAAATGTTAACACAATGAATGATGATATGAGTGTCATCAAATTATAAATTTACATGGCAATTAAAAATTTCTTTAATTAAAATATTACTTTAGGTGACAACTTTTTGGTGATGAAATTATTATCACTAAGTATAAAAAGTTGTATGACAAATGACAACTTTATGATCTTTAATATTTTTTTTGTGACAAATTATTTTTAATGACAAAATATTAACATAATGAAGGACTAGCATCATTAAATGTATAAATTTACATGATGATTGAATATTTTGTCATATAAATTACAGTTTTAGAGATGAACTAATAAATTAGGTGACAAATTTGAACACAATATATAATGAAATTCTTGTCACTAAACATAATAAATTGTATGACAATTGAAAATATTGTCATTTAAAGTATATTTTTCGTGACGATATGACTAGTAAGGTAACACAAGTGAAACACAATTTATGACAATAGTTAGGTTACTAAAAATCAACATGACAATGGCAATTATCAATTTCATCATCAAATAGTATGTAATTCATGACAAACAAAAATTTTGTCACTTTAGACGTAATGTGACAAGGTTTCAATGACGATCATTATGATAATAGATTTTTGTCTCAAAAACTCAATATAACGAAAAAAGCACTTAGTGATAAAAAAATTTATCACAAAAAGTGCAATTTCTTGTATTACTATAATAGCCCCCAAATCCTTCTTTGGGACATTCCCAAAGTGATAAACAATTCACCAAGCAATGTTGATGGCTATATTGCATCGAATACATCATAAAAATAGCAGTTCTATGCAGTTCACCTCACCATTAATTACACTTCCATCTTCCAGTCACCGAATAAAATAACAAGCGATGCATAAACTTCAAAATCGACTCCTTAATATCCCCAATCTTATTAGTCCTAGCCACATAAGGTTTGTGCCCTCCCAAAGATGCTCAAACGACATGATTATCAAAGGTCAAGGGAAAATTTGTTAACCCTTCATTGGTTAACTCAAAGGCATTAGCAACCTCATCAAAAGAAAGTAAGAAACTCTTTTCATAAAGTTAGAAAGTTATTATTCCAAAAGGATTAATCCCTCTACTAGAATCAATTTTAATAACTAAAGAGTTTAAGAATTCTAAGGTCAATTCTTTATAGGTTTGGGGATAAAATTGCACAAACTTTTCATAGTTAAGAGTTTTCAAAAACTCCTTAATTGGATTAAGCAAACCCACCTTCGCCAAAGCTTTCATCTCAATGAATTTAATTTGAAAGACAAGAATTTGGAAAGTACCTCATACCTAGTGTCATGCTCTTCAATGATGAATTTCATTTTATCCCTAAGAGAAGAAGGATTGGAAGCAAAGGAGTCCCCATTTGCATTTAGCGGTGGTCTTGAAGCTTTTAGGCATGATGAAGCCAAGGAGGATGGTGAATTTGGGAGAAAGAATGAGATTTTTAGGGTGAGATTTAGATGGAAAGTCAAACTTAGGATAGGGAACGAAAGCTGCACGAAGGTGCTAGGGTTTAGGAAAGAGAAAGTGATAGGAAAGGAAGGGGCACGGAGGTTTAAAATATGGGAATTTAAAAGAGGCATGATCATGTGCATGGTCATGTTAAACCTTTCTATTAAATGATGCATGATGACACACGACCATACTCATAGTCATGTCATATGTTTTTACCCAAAAGCAAATAATGATGCATGACCATGTGCATGGTCGTGCATGACAAGTATTTTCGAACCCCGTTTCCTTTACCTTTGAACATAGATGTTTCTATGAATTGATCATTAATATGGCCATGAATCCTACCCTTTATAGTCATATAACATCTTTTGCATCTCATAAACATAAAATTAACCAAGAACAATTAAATTGAAATAACAACAAAGCATCAAATTAAGATTAAAAATAAAAAGAAAAAGAAACTCCCTCAAATTAGCTTGACAAATGTAACTTTGTTTTTTTTTACATGAATGACCTATAAAAAAAATCACATAAACAAAACAACTTGTGATATTAAACAACGCAATACGAAATGGAAACACACAAATAGAAAGGAAAGGAAAAAGTAAGGGAATTGCCCCAAGAACATGCTAGTTTTAAGTTTGTGGCTTGACCATTGTGCTTAGTTCCTATGCAGAGATATGTGGGAGGTAAAGAGTCTCCCCTTGTTTTGCTCTATTTCTTTGTTGTATGGCTTCAATCAATGTCCATTGACTTTGAAAGTCACACTTTTAGAGTTTGCAATTTCAATAACACCATAAGAATAGACTTTAACCATGACAAATGGTCCTGACCACTTAGAATTGAATTTTCCCAAAAAGAACCACGATCTTGAGTTGAAAATGAGCACTTTTTATCTTTTCCTAAACTCTTTTTTCAAAATGTAACTATCATGCTATCATTTGGACTTTTCCTTATAGATTTGGTTATACTCATAAGCTTAAAGAAGTAAGAATTTGAGTTCATTGAGTTGGAGTTTTCGTTTGTCACCAATAAGAACCAAATCAAAGTTTAAAAACTTAATTGCCTAATAAGCTCGATGCTCTAGTTCGATCAGTAAGTGGCAAACCTTTCTAAACACTAAGCGATAAAGGGTGGTTCCAATCGGTATTTTGTATGCAGTTCTATATGCCCAAAAAACATTAAGAAGCTTCAAGGACCAATCTTTCCTCGAAGAGCTGACCTTATTCCCAAGAATTCTTAATCACCCTATTAGATACCTCCACTTGCCCACTTGTTTAGGGATGGTAAGGAGTTGCAACCTTGTCAGTTACACTCTACTTCTGAAGCAAAGACATAAACTATTGGTTGCAAAAGTGTGATTCCCCATAACTTATAATTGCACATAAAGCTCCAAAAGTCATGAAGATATGTTTCTTTAAGAATTAGAGCACCACCTTGGCATCATTCAAAGAAGTAGCTACGGCATCAACCCACTATGAAACATAGTCCACCGCTACCAAGATATATTGATTCCCAAAAGACTTCGGAAAGGGGCCCATGAAATCAATCCCCTACACATTAGAAAGCTCCACTTTAATCATAGAATTTAAAGGCATTTCATTCTTCTTAGAGATATTACCTATTCTTTGGCATCTATCACAAGCTTTAACAAAAGCAAAAGAATCCACTTTGTAATACCATATTCATGGTTCTAGATGGACCAAAGTGTCCTCCGCATTTTTGAGTGTGACAATAGAGCAGAATATCTCCCATCTCCTCTTCCAGTACACTTCTTTTTATAATATCATTAGCACATTCTTTAAATAGAAAAGGTTATTCCTAAATAAAATTTAACATCATGGATAAACTTTTTCTTTTGATGGGAATTGAAATCATGAGGAATAATGTTGCTTACAAAATAATTCACAAAATCTACATATCATGGAGTTTAAGAGAGCCTTCAAAAGGAAGAGTTGCTTATTCTAAAAGGTTTCATTGATTAAGATACTCACCTCTTCCTTTTGTAAATGCTCTAGGCACGAGAGATGATCAACGGTCAAGTTCTCTGTTCCTTTCTTATCTTTGATCTCTAAGTTAAACTTTTGAAGTAAAAGATGCATCTTATGAGCCTTGGCTTTGTATCCTTCTTTGCTAGTAAATAGTAAATCTATGCATGATTAGCATAAATAATAACCTTAGAAATAAGCAAAAAAGATCAAAATTTATCGAAAACCGAACATAATAGCCAAAAGTTATTTTTTTGTAGTGGCATAGTTGAGTTGAGCAACATTGAAATTGTGGCTTGCATAATATATAACATGAAGCCTTTTATCCTTCCATTGTCCCAACATAGCTCCAATGACATAGTCATTTGCATTGCACATCAACTTGAATAGGAAGGACTAATATGACTTTGTTCTAATCGACAAGGAAGTGAGTTCCTTTTTTAACCTCCGAAAACCATACAAGTAATCATCAGTAAAGGCAAAAAGAACATCCTTAGCTAAAAGATCACAAAAAGGTTTGGAAATCTTTGAAAAACCCTTGATGAATTGCCAATAAAACCCTAGTGTGAGAAGTCGCATTGGTTTTTGTTAGAACAAGTGGAATCTTGCTTGCGACTGTATCAGTTTATAGATCAATAGGGGATCAAGAGGACATAGGTCTTTATATTGGTAATGACCCTAAGATATGGCATGCACTTAGATCAATGAGAGATCCTTTCAGCCCTTACATCGTTTAAAGTCCCAAGTCCAAAATGATGGTCATCGGGGGATCAAAATGCAAGACAACATGTTATTATTGTCCCTAGAAAATATAGAGTTGCCACTCGACTTTGGTCGAGATAAGAATCTGGAAAAGCCAAAATCTAAACCAAATATAAATCAATTAAAAGGCCTATTTTGTCTTCATCTCATCAATGATCAGGTTCAAAAATTAGGTACAACTAAAGGAAAAGGTTAAGCACCCTAAACTGTTCGAATATCAATATCTAGCCTTAGAGCATCTTTGGTTCGCTCCTAATATTTTAATTAAGCTATTCATTAGTCTAGTTAACACCCCTAAACATACATCTAAGTATTTTCCATTTAAACAAATTAAGTCACCAAAGGGGAAAGGTGTCAAGCAACATAGCCAAAGGGTTTTATACACTCCATCATCGATACATAACATTTTAGAGAGGGGAGGGGGATTAAGTGACATGGCATGGGGGTTATCATGCATTCATCTATACATTCATCCACACCACAATCATCCATAAATATAGAGGATAATGGTCAAGACCACATTCATGGTCCAGTGCTAGTAATAATACCTACACCTAATAGAAGAGAAGAAACTAGTAATCAAATGGTGAAAAATAAAAAAAAAACTAAAGGAAAAGTAAATAAAGTCCCTAGTAATCATCTTATCACACCTTTCAAGTCAAGGTCCCTAAACATACATTTAATGTCCATGGTAACACATCTCAACGTCATAAATCAATGTACAAAACATAATGAAGATGCATGAATCATGAATATTCAAATAGATAAATATGCATTACAAAGTATACTTAGAGGATATTAAATGGCTTAAGGTATAGATTCCTCCAAATAAGATCCTAGGGTTGATGAACCCTCCTTCATATTGCCCACAAGGAGTTAAAACAACTATAGAACAACTAACTATTACAGAAGTTAAAATGTCAAATCAAGGAGGGGGATTGAAGAACTAAAAACATTATTCACATGTTCAACACATAAGCTCTTGACACAAGGTGAGCTCTCAAGGTTAATGGAACCTCAAGTTCTTCTTTTGATCATGGCCTTTAGATGATTAAAACAAAATCAAAACATCTCATTGAAATCAAATGAAAAATCCCAAAAGCTTTTTAGTACGATAAGCAATAAAAACCATGTGAAACATAACCAATACTCCATTTTTGAAGTGAATAAGGGTCCTAGGTCATTAAATCTCATCCTATTATGCCACTAAAGTCATAAAATATCATAAAAATGTTTCAAAAATAAAAAAATCATAGAAGGGAAAGAAAAATAAACTATATAAAAACTGTATACTAGGCAAACTGGGTATACAGCCTACCATAAAGGCTATATAGCCCATGTTTTCTAGATTTTAAAAAATAGAAGAAGAAAAAGAAGGGGTTGTGGGAGAGTCTTGGATGCTTTCTAGTGGAATCCTTATCCTCAGAGGCACACAATAGGTCTAAAATCCACCAAAATGCTTATAGAATGCACAAAACAAAGATATTAGGTCTAGTTTAACCTTAGAATGAGTTGGGATGAGTTAGGGTTTAGGATTTTTATGCTTGAAGGAAGTTTGAGAATGGATTTTGGCAAAGCAACCTTAGGGTTGTTCATGTACCCTCCATTTTCAAATGAAGGGGTATTTATAAATGTGGGAAGAATGCACCAAACCTTAAAATGGTTATAGCCACACCTTGGACATATCTAATCATAGAAAGGGAGATGAATCTCTTGGAATTAGGGTTTGTACGTGGGTTGTATAACTAAGATAAGGTTATACATCCATCTATTAGAATCGTACAACCCTAGGGTCTAAGAGGAGACCAGTTCCAAAAGGTTTTCAAGGTTAGGGTTTTAAAGTAGGTCGTACAGCCCTGTTCATAGCTGTACAACCTTGGTTTATGGGTTGTATAGTCTATTAACCTTGGCAGGTAGCTTTAGGTTTAGTCTTAGGCTTGGCGTTAGGGCTTTTGATTTTGGGCTTTTCTAAGGTATTCTAAAGCTTTTTATCTCTTCCTTTGGCAATCTCCTATACATTTTGGGGAATAGATTTGGTGAAACTCATCATGGGGCTTTGCATCCAAAGGTCTAAAATTTAATGCTTATAGTTTGCTCCCTGCTTTGTGGGGCTTGGAAAATAACATTTGAGAAATGATTGTTTGAACAAGTCTCAACAAAGAAAAGAAAGAAATGTAAACATTAGTAAGGATACCCAAGGATACAAATCTTTAGTAGCTCTTCGAGTTGGTACTAAAGTTACTTTGGCAGTTTTCTATTAGGTACCAAGTGTTTTCATAGCTCTTCAACAGCTTTTTAGTATGTATTGAAGTGGTTCTAATAGCTCTCTAGTAGGTATCAGGCATTTTGCAAACTCTTCAATAACTTTCTAGCAACAACTAAAGTGGTTTTGACAACTCTTGAGCATGTATCAGGTGTTTTGACAATTCTTAAATAGCTTTCTAACAAGTATTAAAGTGGTTCTGATATCTTTGTAGCATGTACCATGTGTTTTGACATTCTTCAACAACTTTATAGCGAGTACTAAGGTGGTTCTGGTAACTCTCTAGCAGGTACCAGGTGGTTAGGATTGGATAACTAGCCTTTTATAGTTGTTATTATTGCTCCTAAATTTCTCTATAGGTGTTTTAGCCTTTTTGATTGATGATTCTATGTTAAGGATTCCCCTGGGTAGTTCTTGTCTCATTTGAGCTCTTCTTACATTTATAAAACAAAGTCTACATCCTTACAGCCATATAGGAAGTACTTCTTTGGGTTTTCCTATTATGAGAGAAAGTAGTTCCTTTTTGAAATATTGTTGAGGCCTCAAAGAGGGCAAGTTTGTCATTAAAGGGTATTTTAATGGTTTGACTTGAATCAGAAAGTTCGAGGTGTTCTATAGGTATTTTAAAAGTAATGAGGGCATTTTGGTAATTTAGCCTCTTTTGGACTCTTTGGTAAGTTAAGGTGTTTTAGTAAATTTGGTGCTTTAGAACTCTTTAGGAAACTAGGCGTATTTTGGTAAATTGAGTGCTCTGGGCTCTTTGGAAAGTTAAGAGCATTTTAGTAAATTAGATGCTTTGGGGCTCTTTCAGAAGCTAGGGGTATTTTGGTAAATTAGGTGTAATTTGGTGTAAAAAAGGCCTAGGTTGGTCTTGGAAGGTTAAATGGTTTAGAAGGTGAAGTGGGCTCGCAAAGCCCATCTTAACCCCGCCTATCTCAAAAGGCTTGTACAACCAATGCATGGTTATACAGATCGTAGGTCTATACAAACTAGCTAAAGTTATACAACCCTAGTCCACTGTATAAACCCATTCAAAAATGACCTTCTTCATTTGTGTTATTCCTCTTCTCTCTTTTCCTTTTCTCTCTCAAAACTCTAGACTTATTTCTTAACCTCCCTTAGCTTTACGAGCGATTATCATGGCTAAGTACCGCGATAATAAGATGTTTGATGTCTAAGAGGAGTTTATCGAAGAGGACATCATGACCCTAGATGCCCTAGAGCACCTGCAATCCCAGTGGGGGTTTGCACGGATGAACCCATTTTAAAGCGCGACCACGAAGATGGTCTCACCTTACTTTCCACCAGTTGGTGACACACTAACAATCTACAACTTGTACTATCATTTTGCAAGAGATGCCTCGAAAATGCTAGGCATTCTTTCCTTCTCTTATTTTATTTTATTTTTTGTCTATCTTACCACTGTAGATTTTAGGTGTTACCCCCAAATTTTCTTTTTGTTTATGAACATTATGTTACTTATAAAATATTTAGGAATAATTTATAGGACACTCATCCTTTATTTTTAGTAAAATTTATTTTTTATCTATTGGTTTGGTATGTTACCTCAATTTACATTTACTTCAAACTTTATTATGTGATCTTCGAATTGATACCTCTCTAATTTTTTCATTTTCTCATTTTCTGACCTCAATAATCATGTAAAAAATATATAAATATAGTTATTTTTCATTATTCATTCCTTCTTTCATTTCATTTCCTTTTTCTTGAACGGGATTATCACCTTCCAAAAGGGGTTAAAGCTGTGGGTCCCATTGCAAACTGGGGTTGGCCCGTCTAGACGGTACAAAGGTATGGACCTTCCTGTGGATGTTATTAGATGAGATGCCAAACGTCGACCTGGCAATGATGCACGCACTGCTGGAGAGGTGGATGGACACGACTCACACCTGTCATTCTCCCTTGATCAACGATCACCTTCTTGAACGAACTGCAATTCACGGGAATTCCTTTGCCCATGGATTTTAGGGTGCATGAGTCAATGCTTCAAAAGGACTACTTACTCAATGTCTTTGGTTGCATTCCCCTGCTCAAGGGGAGCAAGACTAAGGCGAGGTCCAGTGTATGGACTGGAGCACCTTAGGTCATCGACGATAGCTTTGACCAGGTGATTGACCAGCATGCACGCTATTTTCTATTATACACTTTAATGCCAGTGCTGGAGGACTTGGGCCGACATCACTATTTTGACTGTGGGTCTACGACATTAGCGTATCTTTATAGGTATCTCGAACGGTGCTTTCAGGGAATGGGATACATTTATGGCTCATGAAAGGTTCTCATCATAAGTATCTTTCAATTCTTTTTTGTGCTTAAGTTTTGTTTGTTGCTTTAAGACTTATGTTATATTTATTAACAGGTATGGGACGTTCAACTAGGCTTGCTGGCAGGGCTAGAGCTTAAGGATAATGTAGACGATGGCTACCCTTGCTTTTCACAATGGAGCATTGTGTCTTATATGGAGTCCTCGGCCATTGCTAAGTGATCTAGTTGAACACAATTACTCTGGACTAGGTACTTTTCATTACATAGATAAAATTGTATAAGTTATGATTATTTATCTTTTGTTACCTAGTTTTATGCTTACAGTGGTTTTCCATCTTTATTATAGTTATACCTTGACTGGAAGGGCCTAGATGAGCGACCTGTCCCACAGCGCCCGCCTTCAAGCTTATTTTGGGCAAGGGACCTTAAGAGTGTGGAGCTCATTGTAACACTTTACTACTTGCTAATGGAGCATCTATCTTCTATTAATACTCCCTCTAGATCTTGGATGGTTGGAGCACTTGTGAGGAGTCTTCCTCTGTCAAAGGTAGCAATTCGATTATTCCTTTGATACACGCCTAATGAAAGGATCATTCTATAGCAAGAAAGTGGGGGGCACCACCATACAGGCTTCTCAGAGGGTTGTTACCCATGCTTCTACATCTAGTGTTGTTGTTGTCCATGGTCGTAAATGGGCCTGTGGATTAGCTTTAGCAGGTATGGAGCCCATAATGGTTGGTGACTTGGCTTCCATGCCAAACAGTTTAGTAGAGTCTTCCATGACTTAATTAACTAAGTCCATGATGCCACTATGGATCACCAAGTCTACTTGTACATTTGAGTCGGTTGAGACCACCCAAGTATTTTCTTCTTTATCTCTATGCACCTTAACTATAATATGAGTTTTATTTCTAAGGATGTTTCTCTTTTCTTTTTGTAGATAACTCATGTACAGGTTAAGGCTATGTTTGATCTAATCACTACCTTAAAGAGAGTTGTGACACAGCATGTGTGCTTTATAAAGGTTAGCAAGAGAAAGCAAAATAATACATGTATGCATTGTTATAATTCATGTTGTGTGTGTTTTATATCCAAGTCATCCTAATCCTCATGTTTCTTGTAGGAAATAATCCAGCTCCTAAACTGAAAGATCAGAGAGAAGGACCAACGTTTGGCTTAAGTGGAGGTAAAGAATAAGGCCTTAGTTTAAGTAGCTACAGAGCATGGGTATGTGGCGATGGGTGGTGAGGATGAGGATTCAAAGGTGACTCCCTCTAAAGGCAGAGACAGTTGAGCTTAGGAGACCCCCTTTTTTACCCTTTTTAGAATGTTTTTCTTTTATTTCATTTCAGTACAACACATTTGGTAGATTTTTTTACACAATTTTATAGTTTATTGGGAAATTTGAAAGCCCCACTTTTTAAATGCTTACTTATGACTTTCTAGGACAAACTGAGGTGAAACTACCTCCACTTTTAAGCAAACTCTAATGTTTTGACTTGCTAAAATAGAAATAAGGCCTTTGATTATATGTCTTTGAATGTGCATTGTCATCTTTTACATACATGTATTACAAAACAGGTACAAAGGTCGCTTTAAGTGCATAGTATGAGGGAGAGATTGCCCAACCCTTTCCAGGAATTGAGGTTTGTATAATCTAGCTAGCAGCCTGTACAGACTTGGTCAGGGGTTGTACGACCCTTATCAAAGCTTATACAACCCTATAAGCCTAGTCTCCTTCCATAAATACCTATTCCAAAACTGTTCTTCTCACTTATCATCTTTAGCTTGCAAACCATGTCAATAACCTTTTTAAGTTTTGTCTTACCCTAAATCCAGTTTGATCTACCATGGGCAAGCCTTTCAGCTCTTTGCTACCTCTTTTTTGTCTGCCTTGACACTTATTTCTTATGGGCAGCCTATGACTTATGGGATTCCACCACCCACACCTTTCATTTTAGGGTACAAAGATCTATCCTTTGCTAGAGGAGTTTAATACCGATCTTGATTGTTGTGTCACTACCACAGATTGGATTGCACTGCCTAACTAGATTACAAACATGTCTAAAAGATGGTAGAATTGTTTAACATGTGATATAAGGAGGTACCTAAATACACATTGGGCAGGAAGAAAATCCTCATGGCATCTTTCATCACTTTCTTCCCTTTTAAGAGCCATGTTCAATAGCTCTGGCCTGTATTGCAGCAGCAATTATGATGGGTAAGTATTTGTTATGAAGGAATGATAGAGAGATTGACCTACAGATCTTGCCATTCCTAGAGGGAGACAAGTCAAGGAGAACCCCTATACTGACAATCTTAGGTGGGACCATTATAGAACTTGACAAAGTAACCATCAATGTTAGTTATTTTTTTATGGGGAGTTCATTGTTGCTTCAGGTAAGAGTTCCTCTTGTAGTAACTTTTCATGTAAATATTTTTATTATTGTGATTATTTTTTTTTTTTGTTATTATTATACCCTAACTTTTTCGTGGACTGCTCTAGCAGGTTTTCAATCCATTAAGTCGTTCACTTTTGCTTAGGTAGCCCTTTCAAGTTTTCAACCTAACGACTATATTTTTATTTCCTTTCTTTTCTTTTTTTTATTTTTTTTTTTTTAGACATGGTTGCAAAAGAGATTGGGACTATTGGTTGCCCCCATTATAAATGCGAAGCTCTAACACCTGTAACATCATTTGAATTGTCATTTGTCAAGGCCAACTACTACTAAAGTCAAATAGGTCGAATGGATGTCTCACATGACTGCCACCAACATTCATTGGAGCTACCGTAGTGGAATTTGTCACATGTTACATTGAGGACTTATAGGGATTGTATCATCCTCTTCGCCTTGGCTTCAACCACATTTTACAACCAAGCTTGCATGCATCGCTAGTTTAGATCCTCAGTTCTAGGTGCAATTCCTTCCTTCATTTGTGGAGGGTCCCTTGTTCCAATGCTTTTTGGTAGGGTTGAGGCTACATGGATCAATGGTCTCATCTATGACTTTTATACTGGCTGGTATCCATAACTTGATAAGGATGCAAACTACATGGTATGGTTACACTACTTTTAGGTCCACGAACATCATACTAGCAAATAATAGACAATGATCTTTTTCAAAAAGAGACTATTTTTTATTTACTTTTAGTTCAAGAGCATACATGACTCATTCACTTTAATTATGCAAACGTATTTCCATTTGATATTATGCTTGGCATGAATCATTTACATTTTGCATATTTAGACATTAATCAAATACATGACTTCTACTTTTAACATTGGCACATTAGGTCATCCTGTTATCTTGCCCAATGCCTTTGTTTCATTAGTCTTTTGCTCATCCATCCTTATCTTCTATGTTGTTGCTGAGATGCTCTTGTCAATGGTCCCCTAGTGATCAGTCGCACTTTATCGATTTTTACTCTATTCATTTCATGCATTTTTATGCTCTAACCTTACATAAGCCACCCTTTCATGTTTTTGACTTAGTGAACTTTTTTTTCCCCTTTTTTTTTTTACTTATGCCCTAATTTTTGCCTAAGCTGTATTTTTCAATTTTTAACTTAGCGAGCTAATTTCACTTTTCTCACACATCATATGAAATACTTTTTCAACCAATCTAATTTTTCTAGTTTAATGAATTCATTCTCATCCATATCTACTAACTTCATTGTGCCACCTGAATATATCTGATTGACCATGTAGGGACCTTTCTAATTTGGCCTAAACTTTCCTTAGGCATCCTAAATTTACAATTAAACTACCTTCAGCACTAGATCACTAACCCTTATCACTTTTGGTTTAGCCTTGTTGTTAAATGCGTAAGCCATTCTAGCTTGATAAACCTATATGTGATATAGGGCCTTTAATCTTTTCTCGTCCACTAAAGCCAATTGTTTAAATCAACTTTTTATCCATTGGTACTCAAAAATAACATATTCAATCAAAATCGATAAAGACTTCACTTTTAACTCAATTGGCAGGACTGCCCCTATCCCATACACCAAAGAGTACGGAGTCATCTTGGTCGATGTCCATGTCATAGTTTCATAACCCTACAAGGCGAAAGGTAATTTATCAAGCCAGTCTTTGTGTATCTTAACAATCTTAGCTTTGATGTTTTTAACATTATAATTTATTGCTTTCACTACTTCATTAGCCTGTGGCTTATAAGGTGACAACTTGTGGCAGACCACTGCGTACTTTCCTAATATAATGTTGACCTCTACTTAGAAATGGACATCATTATCTGTGACAACATGGTACAACACTCTATAGTGACAGATGAGGTTTTTCTTAATGAATTGTGTCATCTGCTTTGCCCCTAACTTACCAAAGGCTTCAGCCTTTACCTGCTTCGAAAAGTAATCCATTTCCACTAAAATATACTTATGCCTCCTCAAAGAAGCCAATCTGATTTCTCTGATCATATCAATGCCCCAAGCTGTAAACGATAAAGGTTAGGTCAAATTTTGTAACTCAATTGGTAGCAAATAATTGAAGCTACCATGAACTGTCATTTGTGATAACTTCAAACCTTTTGAATACACTCATGCTCCATAGTAGTCTCTCACTGTCCCAACCTCAAAATTGTCTTTGCTAACATTTTTTCATTCATGTGAGGACTACATACTCCTACATGCACCTCCTTCATGACTTCATGGGCCTCTTCCTCAGCCAAGCACCATAAATGGGCCCCATCAGGCATCCTTTTGTACATTACACCATCGTACATCATAAATTGTGAAGACAATCTTTGGATCACCTTTTTATCTTTTTTTCAGCTCCCTCAAGGTATTCACCACTTCCCAAGTACCATTGTATATCAAAATACTAGGGGCGATTCTCTATTGACACCTACATTATTCCTATATCCTTGTAACATGGTGCCCTAGATTAGAGCGTGATAAGCGATTTCATGGGCATCACTGTCAATCCGTCTTAAACAAAAATTAGAGTGGCAAAGGCATTAACCATTGCATTTTCTTCCCTCGGTAGATGATGAAATGTGACACTCTAAAAATTATGCCCCAATCATTTCACATGTTTTAAATACGGACCCAAATGTTCCTCTTTCAATTCCCACCCATCTATTACTTGCGAAATGATTAGCAATGAGTTCCCAAACACCTCTATTATCCATACCCTTATTTGCTTCAAGAGTTCAAGCCCTAGTGTACAGACCTTATATTTAACCATATTATTGATTACCTCATAATTCAACTTCTTAGCTATAGGAAACAACTCCCCTTCAGGTGAGATCAAAATTACTCCTGCACTCGTCCCTTTCTTTTTATAGATCGATTAAAGTACACTCTTCATCCTTGAGGCTCAAATGATCCGAGCCCTTCATCTAAGAACTAAAAAAGCTTAGATTCCCTATCTTCAAGAGGTTGTTGTGCCAAGTACTATGAAATCGCCTACCTTTTGATTTCCTTTTTAACCACATACTTAATGTCAAACTCAGTCAATAGGATTAACCATTTTTCCAACTTTTCTATTAAGGAAGGGACCTTGTACAGGTATTTAACTAGATCAAGCTTTGAAAACTCCACCACAGAGTATGACTAAAAGTAATACCTCAATTTTTGTGTTGCCTATACTAGTGCTAAATAAGTCTTTTCCATCTAATTATACTTTTCCTCAGAAGACAAACACCTATTGCTAAGATAATATACTACATGTTCACTCTCTATTTCATCTTGTTGAGCTAGCATTACACCTACAAAACTGCCTTTTACTGTTAGATATAAAGTTAGCGATTTCCCAGCCTTTGCTGGCTTCAATACCGGTAGGTTAGTCATATATTCTTTTTTTTTTCTCTTGAAGGCTTTCTGGTACTGTTCATTCCACTTTATTAGCTAATCTTTCCCTAACAACTTAAAGATTGGTTCACAAATGGGGGTCTCTTACTATGAATAGGCTAATGTATTGCAAGCAACCCAGAAAACCTAGGATCTCCCTCTCTATTTTGGGAATAGGTATATCCTGAATTGCTTTTACCTTATCCAGATCTACTTCAGCTCCTTTCTCACTGGCCACGTGTCATAATAGCTTATCACAGGTGGCCTCGAACACATATTTCTTTGAATTTAACCTTAAGTTATACTCATTAACTCTTTTTAGAAACTTTTCTAAAGCTTCAAAGTGCCATTCCCTTATTTTGAACTTCACCACCATGTCATCCATATACACTTTCACCTTTTTATGGATTAAGTCATGCAACAGGGTAGTTGCCATTCACTAATATGTTACTCCTGCATTCTTTAATCTGAATGGCATTACCTTATAGTAGTAGGCCCCTCATTCTGTAATAAAAGTGGTCTCTACCTTAACCATGATAGCCATTAGAATCTAATTGTTCCCAGAAAACCTATCCATAAAAGAATACATAACACAAGTTGTGGCATTATCGACCAGCACATCAACGTATGACAAAGGAAAATCATCCCTTAGATATGCTTTGTATAAATTCTTATAGTCAACACACATCTTTACTCTTACATCCTTCTTTGCTACTGGCACTATATTGGTTAGCCATTCAAGTAGTCTACCACCTCTAAAAACATGGCATTCATTTGCTTTGCCACCTCTTCCTTAACAAGTTGAGCCCACTCAGAACTCATCCTTCGAAGCTTCTATTTGACTGGTTTCATGTGTGGGTGGGTTAAGATTCTATGTTCTATAATTCACCTATTGACCCCATGCATGTCTTTACATGTCCAAGCAAAGATCCTTTAGTATTTTCAGAGTAATTGTTCAAACTTTCTCCACTCTTCTAGTGTGACATCACTAACAATGAGCAAGATTTTTAGATTTTCTTATGTGCTAAGGTTAAATGCAGTGATATACACAAAATTAATGTTAAATATGTTCATGGAATGATGCATGTTATAAACACTATCACCAAGAAACACATCACACAAATAAGTAAACTCACTAAACACATCATACAAATAAGTAAACTCACCATTCATTGCCTTAAACTTAGAAAGAAATACATCATTGTCTTCAAAGAGATTGGAAACAATAATATCAATAGAATTTGGAAAGACAATATCATTTAGGGGAGTGGCAAGAGCCTCATTTTCCTATGCCTTCTCCTCATTCTTCTATTTACTAGCCAGCATGCTCGTGTTCTTACCCTATAAAATATCTATTCAATTTTCACCCCTTGTCCCATCTTCCATCCTATGATAGCTTGACAACCTCCTTAAAACTATGCTTCATCTAATTAAATGACAACTCAATCTTCATAAAATCTGCCTAGAGAGTTGCACTTTCTATCATAATTCGTTTAGTCTCCACCGCAAGACCCTATATTTCTTCGCCACCCACTTTCTTAATAGAGTTCTCAATCATGCTCTCAATATCCCCTAACTTTGTCCTAGTGTATGCAACTCTAGTAAACTTACATAGCCTAATATATTCCCATTCTAAGTCTATGATTAGGGCATTATGCTTCATCGATTTAAGCGCATCCTTTACATGATCTTCCCTTGTAGCCTTGAATTTTTTATCCAGCAAATACTACTTGTTTTTTTCATCAGTGATCTTCTTTTTGTCATTCCATAGCCATACAGACTGAGGTTCATACAAAACTACTGACTGAGTTAATTCTTGACCATCCTTTATCTCTACAATCTGTTTCCCTTTCTTCTTTCTCTTCTTCTTCCTATGCTCCTCCTCTAGTGAGTCCTAATAATTTTGATATCATAACTCATCAACATCCAATTGGAAAAAGACCTTCTCAAGTTTATTTATATGTTTTCCCAGTGAATCCTCATTCTTAGTTGCCTCATGTCCAGCCATCTTAATAGCCTCTCCTTTTTTCACAAAGAAATCTAATAGTGGACCATGTAAGTCCCTTACTTCTAGCTCTAACTCTTTACCATGATACCTCAGGCCTTTCCTTATAGTCTAAGTGGAGATTTCTAGAAACTCTGATATGTCAATGGAATTCTTCCTTAGCCCTTGACCTAGAAGAAAATTCATGTTCTTCATAATTCTCATTAATGTTGGATCAACCCATTTGTTAGTGACTCTAGCAATGTGAAACTATCGAAGGTACTACACAACCACACTTAAAGCTTATACAAGCTCCTCATTCTTTACACAGATAGTCATAATCTCTCCCTTGTAAGGAATCTTAACTTTCTAGTGAATAGTGGAAGGCACCCCACCTAATGGGTGATACTATGGTCTTCACAACAAAAGTGAGAAAGTGATTGGAATGTCTAAGACTATAAATTCCATCATTGCTTCCACTATGCCTATCTTGACCAAAGTCTTAAACACACCCAAAGCTAGCCTTCTGCTATCATCATAGGCTTGTATAACACTATCAGAAGCTTTCAACTCTTTCTCAGACAATCCAAACTTGTGGAACAACTTTGACAGGCTTATGTTGATCCTAGATCCATCGTTAACCATCACACATGGTATGGATTTCCCCTTCACCTTGGCTCAAATGAATAAAACAAAGTTGTGATCTCTTCTTTCTAGTGGCAAATCCTTATCTGAGAAAGTGATTTCACCCCTATGAGTCACCAATGCAACGACATCCATCGGAGTAACTTCTTTTGAGTGATCAGACTTGACAAAGCCTCAATCATAGCCTTTTTATATTCTTGAAAGATAATGAGCAACTCTCATACACTAACATGGGATGGTATCATTTTCAACTATTTCATAATAGTATTATCATCCTCCTTTTCTGTCACAATGTGTTCATCTACTCTTTTCCTAACCCTTGGTTCCTTAGAGGCTTCCATGTCAGGGTTGTACTTCCCACTGCAAGTCACATGGCTCACCCGCTTAGCTTCTTTTTCTTTATTAGTCTCTTCCCATAACTAGTTCATTCTCCTCCTTCATACCTTTTTTATCTCCTCATCTGAACTTTTTCCATGGATTGATAGTGAAAACAATTAGAACCTCACTTGTAACCTTCTCGATAATAGAAATAATAAATTCCTCAAGAATCCCATAATCTTTCATAAAAGTCCCTTGATTTGGGGGAAGAATGTTATGATAGTTTTGGAGAAGGTTCCTTCAGATGCTAAGCCTTCTAGAATTTGGTAGGACAATCATCTTATTATCGATGAGATCGTGAATCTCGTGTCTCAACCTATAATAGTCATCATCGTTGTGACCTACTCCTTGATGAAAAGTGCAGTAAGCATTAGCATCATATCCCCTAGGTTGTGGGTTAGGTGGTGGTCTCAAAGCTAGAGGCTTCAGCATTCCCCTCTTCTATAACCTCTCAGATGCCTTAGATAGAGGCATCCCTAAATCAATGAACTATCTCAGTGTTCTTATTACATTTACATTAGCCAGCTTGTTTCCCTCAGCCTGAGGCTGAGACGGGGCACTTCTTCTACCCTTATACTATTTTCTCAACTGAAATTCGAACTTTTTAGCTTACAAACCTACTTCTCGAAGGTCTTCAAAGTTTCTAATAGACATTCCTTAAATTTTGGTGCTAATACTAGATGGAGCCCCTTTTACGATCATTCAAACTTGTTCTCTCTTTATAGGCATTGTGGTCGATTCTGAAGCTCTCCTCTTCCACCTTTTGATGTAGTCATTGAAGCTTTCACCAAATTTTTACTTCAAAGATTCTAGGTCTTGCAATATGACTTTCATATCTAAATTATAAGCATAGTGCCTGTCAAAAGCTTTTGTCAACTCCTTCCAGTCTTCTTCAATAGTCTTTGGTTGATTAAAAAACCACGTCTTTGTAAACCCTTCCAATAATAACTCAAAAAGCTCTAACATGGTATCCATTGAAACCCCAGATGCCTTCAAGACTAGTACATACGAACGGATATGGTTCTTAGCATTCTAGATCCCCGTGGATTTGGGAAGCACTAATATATGAAAGTTACCTAGTAACTTTTCAGGTTTATGAGTAATGAATTCTTCAATGTCTATTCCCTTTTCCAAACCTTTAGCACTTAGGGCCTTTTGTATTTTCTCCAACTATTTGGCAAAGTCATCAAACTAGGTGTTTTCCTTCTTATTCTTTAGGAGTTTGTCTAGAATAGCGGTTATACTTCTCACTTTTTTGGCAAACTCTACTTTCATGGTATTCTTTCATCCCAAACAAATCATCAACAGTCACTACAAGGTGTGGCACTTCCATTGGCATTTTCCTTTTGTCAGTTCTATTAGCAGAAGTCTCCTTCTTTTTTAGACTCTCATTGATGCACTGGTTTACTTCCTCGATAATCCTCTCTTCCATCTTACGATTGAAGTCAGCCATCATCTTGTCTAGGATCTCTAGTGATATGGTTAGCTCTATGATCGGGTTGACTTTCTGGCTCAGACTCATAGTCCAACTCATTCTAGTTCGATTCCATGTTCTTTTCCATGAGGATTTGGATGAAGCTATGATGGATATAGGATAAAGGTCATCAGTATGATGCATGAATAAGTAATTGATACATATATGCATGATATGCACAAGATCCTTTTAGCCTTTTTCCTCCCACACACAAAGTCTAGTGGCTCTTTTCTAGTTGAAGTTTCATTCTCATACCATTATAGGGCAAAGAAAGTGTAAGGTCACCTCAGACTGGGAAGAGTTAAAGTCTCGAAAGCACATACACACAAAGGCACTAAAAGAATGAATTATTTACTTCATTTAAAGAAATATATACAAGCAAAGAAAGATATCCCATTAAGAAGAGAAAGGTATACATAGAAAACATTTATAGCCAAGAAAGGGGTAATACATAAGTGTATACATACGGGGATAATTATAACGAGAAGGGTGGGGTAACATTTATGCGTACATTAGGGATACCTAAATATGTTCTTTGAGAACTTTTACTCTTCTTTGAAGAAATGCAAACAAGTGGGTTTCCTTATTCCAAAGTACTATTAGCTCCTATATGGACATAGTGGTTGAAAGTGTTGTTATAGTTGATGGCTCCAATAATCTTAGAGGGTGATTGTCATGATCCCTTATTTGATATAATCAAAGGTACTAAGCTCACGACTGAGGAACTCTCCTCACAATCTCTTAAGCTCGAATAGAGCATAAGTCTTAAGTTTGGAGAACCATTGGTTCATCTAAGGGCAACCTAGTGCTCGTGGTGAAGTGGGAAGACTACAAAAATGTAATGGACTTACATAATAACAAGTTTTAAAAAGTGAACCAGTGATTAAATGCGAAGTCAATTTTTAGTCTTTAGTGGAATTGCCACTGTGAGCGTTGTGTTGGTTTTCACTCGAACAACTGGAATCTTGTTTATGACTCCATCTTTTTATTGATCAATAGGGGATCAAGGGGACGATGTGGCATGCACTTGGATGAACGGGGGATCCTTTTAGAAGGCAAAATTTGAACCTAATCTACATCAATTAAAAAGCCCATAGTCTTCAACCCCATCAGAGATTGGGTTCGAAATTGGGTACAACTTGGGGAAGAGGTTAAGCACCCCCAAACCACCTGGATATTGAGATATAGCCTTCAGGCATCTTTGGCTCACTCTTAATATTTTAATTTAGTTATTGATAAGTCTGATTAATTCCCCTAAACATACATCTAAACATGATCCATTTAAACAAGTTAAGTCACCAATTCCAAGGGGAAGGGGTCATGCATCATGGGAAAGGGGTTTCATGTACTCCATCATGCACACATAACATTTTAGAGAGGGGAAAGGGATCATGTGACATGGCATGGGGTTATCATGCATTCATCCATACATTCATCTATAACACAATCATCCATAAAGATGTAAAATGATGGTCAAGACCACATTCATGGTCTACCGCTAGTAAGAATACCTACACCAATGGAAGATAAGAAGTTAGTAATCAAATGGTGAAAAATAAATAAAAGAAATTAAAGGAAAAGTAAATAAAGTCCCTAGTAACCATCTTACCATACCTCCAAAGTCAAGGTCCCTAAACATACATCTAATCTCCATAGTAACACAACTCAACATCATAAATCAATATACAAAACATAATAAATATACATGAATCATGAACAATCAAAGAGTTAAATATGCAATGTAAAGCATACTTAGAGGATATTGAATGGCCTAAGGCAAAGATTCCCCCAAATGTGATCCTAGGGTTAATGAACCCTCCCTCATATTTCTCTCAAAGAGCTAAAACACCTATAACACAATTAACCATTAGAAAAGTTAGAATACCAAATTAAGGATGGAGATTGAAGAATCAAAACCACTATTCACATGGTTAGCACATAAACTCCTAACAAAAGGTAAGCTTTCAAGGTCAATGGAACCTTAAGTTCCTTCATTGATTATGGCCTTGAGATTATTCAAACAGAATCAAAACATCTCTTTATAATCAAATGAAAGATCCTAAGAGCTCTTTGGCATGACGAGTAAACAAAAATCATGTGAAACATAACTAAGACTCCATTTTTGAAATGCATAAGGGTCCTAGGTCATTAAACCTCACCCTATTTTGCCATTGAAGTCATAAAATATCATTAAAAAATGCTTCAAAAAGAAAGAAATCTGAAAAAGGGGAAGCAAAAATAAACTTTATAAAAATTATTTATTAGGCAAACTGGGCTTATAACTTACCATAAAAGCTATGTAGCCCCTATTTTCTAGATTTTAGAAAATAGAATAAGAAAAAAAAAATGGAAGAAAAAGATGGGGAGTTGAAGAATCCTGGATTCTTTCTAATGGAATCCTTGCCATCAGAGGCACATGATGGGTCTAATATCCTTCAAAATGCTTAGGGAATGCACAAAATGAAAAGATTAGGTCTAGTTCTACCTTAGAGTGAGTTGGGGTGAGTTAGAGTTTAGGGTTTCTATGTTTAAGAAATGTTTAAGAGTGGATTTTGGCATAGCAACATTAGGGTTATCCAAGCCACCTCCCTCTTCAAATGGGAAGGGTATTTATAGGTGTAGGATTAGTGCACTAAACCTTAAAATGGTTCTGGTCACACTATGGACAATCACAAAGAGGGAGATGAATCTCTTGGAATTAGGATTTATACAACTAGGATAGGGTTGTACATTCGTCTGTTAGGGTTGTACAACCCTAGGATTTAGGAGGGACCAATTTTATAAGGTTCTCAAGGCTAAGGTTTTAAGGTGGTTTACACAGCCATGTGCATGGCTATACAACCTTTGTTTATGGGTTGTATAACCCTGTTTAAGAGGTTGTACAGCCCATTAACCCTGACAAGTAGCTTTGGGTTTGGTTTTAGGCTTGGCTTTAGGGCTTTTAGTTTTAGGTTTCTCCAAGGTTTTCTAAGGCTTTTTATCTCTTCCTTTGGCAATCTCTTGTGCAATATAAGGAATAGATTCAGTGAATTTCATCCTCAAGCTTTGCATCCAGAGGTCTAAAATCTGATGGTTACATCTGCATGCCTTAGAAAGCTTCTTATCCCTTAACTGATGTTGGTGGAGGCAATATAACCTCAACCTTTGCCTAATCCACTTCAATGCCCTTGGATGAAATTTTATGACCAAACATAATGTCATCTCATACCATAAAGTGGCACTTTTCCTAATTATGTATAAGATTTGTCTATTCACATCTTTTTAGAACCTTGTCAATATTAGAAAAGCTTCATTCAATGTTTCTCCATCCAAATTCGCTAAAAGTAGTTTTCTCATTTCTAAGCTTAGCCATTTTAGATGGAGGAAAGTATTCACCCAAAAATACTTGAGAGAGTTGAACCTATGTATCAAAAAATACTTGAGAGAGTTGATCCCAAGTAGTGATATTCCTGAATTAATCTACACCTTCACCTTGTCCTTTAGAGTGAATGTAAGAAAGCATAGTCTCACCACATTTACAGACATCTTGATTTGCACAAATGTGTCATGAGTATCTAAGAAATTAGATATGTGCATGTTTGGATCTTCATAGGAGAGGCCATAGAACTAGAAAGTGTTGGTAAGCATTTGAATGAATATTGACTTAATCTCAAAAGAAGTAACATTAATGATTGGTCGAATGATAACTGATTATAGTCTTTCAAAAGGGGGTGTGGCAAAATCCTTCAAAGATCGATCTATGTGTTATGCCATCTTTTAAATTTGCTATTGTTCTTTCCTTTTTGGGTTTAAGGTGCGTTCGATTTCTATATCGATAGGAAGCAAATCTTCTTCTTTCTCTTTATTTCAAGTTCTAGTCATGTACCTAAAACAAACAGACAAAAAAATAGTTAAAATAAGAAAATAAAATTCTAAAGTAATGCAAAAATAATAACTTAGTATTAAAGCTGTCAATCCCTAGGAATGGTACCAAAAAACTTGATGATGAGTGTGTGCTATATAAAAATCCCCTAAGTTGCAAGTACACAGGTTAGAAGTAATTAAGTGTATTGTGCGAGTATGGATATCGTTCCCAAGACGATTGAGTTTAAGCACTAAGTATCTTGTATCTTATATTATCTAGAGAATCAATAGTAGATGATAATTTCAATTATAAATATATAAAACAAAGTAAAATACTAATGAAGATGACAGATAATCAATAGGTAAGAATAGTTAGGGCTTCAACTTCATTTGATGACCTTTTGTTGGATCCTTAATTCTTGTCTAGCTGGTTCATCCAACAAGCACTACTATCAAGTCACTAAGGCTGTCAATTAATCTTTCTCAAGTAGAAATTGCATACAAAAACTTTTTAGCTAACGGTTCTTCAACTGAAAAGCCAAACATGATACAGTTGCCTCTTAATTCAAGATTCTAAAGATAGCAATGGTTTGTTAGAATTTCTCAACTCAATAATAAAACAAAGAAATTATTGAAAGCTCTGTTTAATGAAAAGCACCTCTTGATTGTCAATTCACAAAACTAAGATAATTAATGGTCAGTTGATCAAACAATAAACACTCAATAATTATTATCACTAATAATACAAGAAATCAAATAAATTTACATTAAGAAAATCCAATGAAAGTCAAACAAGTTCCATTTGCAACCTTAGCCAATAAAGGTTTAATTTAGAATGAAATAAAGAGATTAAAAGAAAGTAAATAATTCAGCTCCAAGAATAGCCGTAAACTTATTCTTGATTGCTTGATTCCTTATACCTTCTCTCTCTAAAGATTTGATGTACACCTTGTTTGAATGATAATCTCTTCCTAGAAAGGAAAACGAATCCCTCTAGGACGTGAGTTGTGATTTTGATTTTAAGAATGCGCACGGCCATACGCATTCTACAATAGTTACTTTCGTAGTCCCCTTCATGCATATGGCCATGCGTAAGGTCATGTTGCATGTTTCTTTCTTATTGAACTTTTCTTCTCTAAAGAAGGCATGACCATGTGCTTAGAAGCAAGGTCGTGCATACCATCGATGCTTGTTGACCCTTAATAAGGCACAACCATGTGCAATGGTCGTGCTTCATCTCTTTTTCTTCCTTTAATCTTCTTTCTTTGATTTTTTCCTTCAAACACAAAACATCTTCAATAAGGTCTAATTGAAGTTAGAAATTAAAACATAAAATATCTTCAATAAGGTTCAATTAAAGGTAGAAATTAAGCATTATTTCATAAATTTGGATAAAATTAATGTATTAATTACTAGAACTATGAGAACAAACATAGTCAACATAGAAAAACATGTTAAGCTAACGGTCTTTAAACACAAGCTAAACATCATGCAATTGTCTTATTATGCAAAACTTTAATGATAACCATACTCTACTAAGGTATCTCAACACATAATAAAGTAAGGGAATTATTGTAGTTACATTCCATGAAAAGCATTTCTCGATACACAATCCATAGAGCTAAGTATGATCAATAGTCAATCAATCAATATCATTAAGCACATAATAATTGCTAACGAGAATGAATAAAAACCAAAAAGATTTTAGATTAGGAAACCTATAACTTGTCAAATAAGATTCATATACAACTTTAGCCTTAAGGGTTTTGGTTCATAGTAAAAGAAAGAGAAGAAAAAATAATTAAATAATAAGTGAGAGAAGCCATGGACTTCTTCTTTAAGCTTCTTAATTGGTTGCAACTTTTTCCTCAAAGTCTCCTAGCCTTTTCTCCTTAGATTGTTCCTTGATATTTTGTTGCTCTTTTCCCAAATATTTATATGGTTATCTCCTCCCAATTCTTAAGGTTTTACCACCTTAAATAATGTTGTAGAGATGTTGACCAAGTAGGAAGCCTGGGGCTTTTAAAAGGAAAAACTTTGAGAGGTTTTAGAATTCTTGGTGCTTCTTTCATTATAATGGATGCTTGAAAGCATGGTTGTGCTTTTGTGTGACTCCTCTTTAGCAAAAAAGATATGGTCCTATCCTCAAGCCATGTCTTGCTTTCAATTTTCTATTTTGCTAAGGCACGACCACCAACACAATCGTGCCTTTGCTTAATTTCTTTGTAGCTTAATGGCATCGAAGGGTGGCATGGCCATGCCCTTTAAAGCATGGTCGTGCCTTGGCTTGATCTTCCTTGACTCAATATGGAGCATGGCCACAAGCATGGTCATGCCTCTCCTTATTTCCTTCCTTTGCTCTTCATTCTTTCATTCTTCACCTATAAAAATAAAAATAAAAATTACCCTTTATAAGGTTCTTTTATAAGCAAAATTAAATCAAAACGTCATGAATTTAAAGGGAATTAAGTTATCAAATATGTAAATTATAACACCAAATAGATGGAGATCGAAGTGATGGCCGAAAGATCTACTACAAGAAATTAGATGTCCAATGACTAGAATGTAGACTTTGCAAGGATTAATCATAGAGATGCAAGTGAAGGAGGATATTCTTGAAGATTTCTATGCATTGCCAAGATTAATGACTTATCTCTATGTTATAAATGATAAATAAGTCTTAACCAATTATGCAAATATGGATGCACATAAGTGCAAAAAGGCACATGGTAATGAAAAAGTAAAACACAACCATTTTAGAAGCAATACAGGTGAACCAAACATTTTGCCAAGGAATCATGGCTATGTAAAACATTTACATGGATGTGCAATAGGCATGCATATATGACTCTAGCTACCACTAATGAGTCATGGCCATGTAGCATGGTCATGCAGCACAACTATGCAAAAGTGTAATTCCTTTTTCAGCCTTAAGCTATTTTTATTTTTTTTAGGTAGGAAACTTAGCTAAAATGTTATTTCCATATAGACATAACTCAGTATAGGAAATTAAATCCTTGTTTATATAGGAAACTTTAGTTTTGATGACTATATAAAAGGGATTTCATATGTAAATAAATGAATCAAGTTGTCTTTTGAATAAAATTATATTGAAAGTGTTTCTCTTATTTTGATTCTTTCTTAAATCAAGGTTCATATATTCAAAGCTAATTACTTTAAAGGTATTTTATTCCAAGATTCTCTTTTAAGGTTGGTATTAGGTCGTGGACTTGGGTTAAACCTAATTTAGCTTTCCAAAGAGTTGCTTCCAAGCGTAAAGATATTAGGTCTCAAGTTTAATATATTTGGAGTTCGTATCACCATGTTGTCCCAAGACTTATAAGGCATTTGCCTTAATGATATATTTGGTTGATATATTTTGAATGATAATAAAATCTTGTAAATATCTAACTTTATATATGAGTCTTTGTATTTTGCTAGGACTTAATATTTTTCAAGGTTGAAACATAGAATAAAAATAAAGACAATTTTGTTCAATGATTGTGATAAAATTCCAGTGTCCATTGACAATTTTGTTCAACGATTGTGATAAAATTCCAGTGTCCATTGAAGCTCAAGTGAAAGTCATCTATATAAGAGTGAATTTTGAATTATTGTATAAAATAATTCAAGAAGAATTAGGAGAGTGATTATATATTGTTTAAAAGTTGATGTCTACTTTTATAAAATTAAACAATGAACTAATCAAAGGAGCATAAACAAGTTATGGAAATTTTAATGAACAAAAATCATGTTGAAATTAAAGGATATATATTTTCCATAACATCAAACCTGTATTAATCAAAAGAGCATAGATAAAGTTATTGGATTTTAGTGGAGAAAGGTCATGTAGAAATTAAAGCTATCATCCATATAGGTCAACTTTAAAATACGCCATATACTGATTTATAAGAAATTAAATGATGTTCTGTATATGAAAGAAATATTTTTCCGTCTAATTTTTAGCAAAATAAATAGTTTACAATTTGAAACTCTATGAAAAAAAGTTTTGGTCATTTTAGTAAGAGGTGTCTATGTAAAGTTAGGTTCAATGGCCATGGAATGTCACTAATATCTGCAAAAGTGAATTCAATGATCGTTGGACATTATCAATAATCTTGAAAAGTTTTCAACATATTGTTGTAATAGTTTTGTATAAAATTGAGCTACCTCAATGCTCGTTGAGCATTTTCAACTATCGTGAAATGTTTGTAACATAGTTTTTACTAAAAGTTACTAGTAACAACTACTTTTTTTATTTGGAGTATTTTTAACCATTCAAATAAAAATTACGATACATAAAGATACCCAATATGATCGATCTTAGAAACATTTGTCTGCCTTTTAAAAAGAGAAAATAAATATTTGTGAAAGAGAATCTTTCATTATAAGAGTATAAATGAACTTAGTGTTGAGAGTTAGGTGGTATTTGAGCACTACTTGTACATTTCCTTAGTTGAGATAATTAAGCACTTAATGATGATTATTCCTTTGTAAAGTGGTATAGATTGGTATTATGCCATTAAAAATACCAAAGATGGATTTTGCTCTCTTAAGGCTTAGAAAATAAGAGTGTTAAGGTTTCTTTTAAACCTCTAGATACATTTAGTAGGGTGATTAAAAGAATAAAGATTAATGGTTGCAAGAGTAACAATAAAAGTATAATAATTAAGGGGATAAAAAATGAGAATAAAATATTATAAGAGTAACGGTTAATTGTATTTGATATTTTATTAAAAAATATTGATACTATAATTATTTATATTTATATTTAGTTAGTATTATTTAATAATATTAATAATAATATAATAATTATAATTATTTTTGATATTATTTTACTATCATTGATATATATTATAAATAATTACTATATTAGTAACATTTTTTATTAGTATATTAAGGTAACTTTATAATAGTCATATTATTACAATAATAATTTTGATATATTAGTAATTATTACTATATTAACAAAATTTTATAATATTAATATTACTATTTTAATAAAATTTAGAATAGTAATTATTTTACATTATAAATAATTATTATATTAATAATATTTTTATGTTATTTTATTAAAAATATTAATTTATTTTTATGATGTTTAACTTTATATTATTTATATTAATGCTAATATAATACAAAAATAAAATTTTTTATTCTCTATCGTCCCTTTACCTCCTTTAACTTAAGGGAGAATAGGTTAATAAAAATGCATTAAAAGTGATTTAACACTTCAGGGGTTAATAGTTAACCTCCTTAATAAAATTTGTATCAAATAAGGTGAATGAAAGTTAATATTTAACCTCCCTAACTGATAACCTTCATTAACTCCACTAAACATAGCATGTGAAAAATTGATGTTATTCTTGAGTCTAAACAAAATAATGGCCTAAATAGTTATTTAGACGGTAAATGTAAGCACATAACTAAATCAGCATAAATCTTTTGTATCATCTTTTTTTTTTTCCTACCTCACTTTTTTCTTTTTTAGCGCAAATGAATTTATGTGCATGAGTTCACTGCGAGAAACTTCTAAAAAGTTTCAAAATTTTGAAAGTATCCTGTTCCTTTTTTCTCTGTTGAAAGTATCCAAATCCACAAAGGTTTCGTTGGATTTAGCTTCTATTGCATGATGTTTAATATCTGCTATCAATTTCATATTTATTCTTTAGTCGGCTTCTACTTCTTGGTCTCATCAATTCTTTTTGCCAATAGGTTTTAGTACGAAACTGGTCAATGGAGATTGTGTTTTGTATTTTATTGGTTTTGTGATGTTTTGGCTTTTGTTTCTTCTTATTGATGTCCTCTTTTGACCCAATGTCTTTTATTCTATGAGCTTTGTGCTCTGTTTTCTTTAATAATATTTTTTTTCTATATTGCTTATTTAAAGAAAAAAAAAAGAGATGGGCATTTTAGTGAAAATTCAAAATGAATGTATTCTTCTAAAAAAATTGAAAAAAAAAAGCTTATGATAATGGGAAAAAGAATAACTTTTAGGCTAAGGTGAAAGATACAATGCGTAATGGAAATGGTTGGATGCATAGAGCTGATTCTGCTTGCTTTTCTTTTTTCTATTGACAAGAGTAATGAGCTAATTATCTCCAAATAGTTGATTAGTTGGTAAAATAAACCATTAGGATTTATTAGTTGGCTGATGAGCTACTAATTACTGAAATTTAATTAATTGGGAAAATAAATTTAGAAAGATTGATTGCTTGATTCATCAATATTATCAAAAGTATTACTATTAGAGTGGTAATTTTTATTTCAATTCCAAATAATTCAACTTGATCTAATTTTAAAGAAATTCAAGATAATTTAGATTTGAAATTAACTTAGTTCAAAATTAGTGTAATTTATAGATCAATTCAATCTCAGTATGATCTACTAATCTATATGATTGATTTTATTTAAATATTCAAATTTATTTAAAAAATAAAAATAATATCTTTATTTCATAAAAATAAAAAAAAATTATAAGTGGCTCAGCTTAATTTAAAATTAAAAAAAAAACTAAAATTTCTTTTTACATGATTCAATAACTTGATCAACCTGTTTTTTGAAGCAAACTAATCTAAATCTCGCTAAAAAACTATGAGCTAAATTAATTCAATTTGAAATTAACTCAATTCAAATTTATTTAATTTTGTCTACTTGCTACCTACAATCACTAGGTAAATTAAAAACTAAAAGCCTTTTTTTATCAACAAATTCTTCTTTAAATTTTCTTTTATTAATAAATTTATTATTAAAACTAAATCGATTTGTTAGTCAACTGCCAACTTCATTCCATTTAAATAAAATGAAAATTTTCAAATTATATTAAAATTTTGATTTTTTATAAATTGAATGAATTGCACTACAAACTAAATCACATTATGTAAATTTAAAAAAAAAATATTATAGAATTTTAAAAATTTCTAAGCTTTATGTAATAATATATTTATCTTTTAAATAAATAATTATACATGAAAGGAATGTTGAGTTATATATATATATATATATATATTGAAAAGAGAATTTTGAATAATTTTAACTCCACGAAAAGTTCGCATCACAATGGAAAAATAACTTTTAGCACAGATCTCGAGAGTCTCATATATCGGTGTAAAAGAATGAGTGGGATCCGTCTGTGAGGCCTTAAGACTATTCATGTGGGTCTTCCTCATTCCAATGCTGCCATATTTATGATTTCAAACAAAGACATCCCTTTTTTATTATTTGTGTTCTCTGATCTCTGGTGTTTAAATGATTGAATTTTCAAAAGACTCATTATGTGATTCCGGCATTGGATTATGACACGTTTTAACACTTTTTCTTTCCATTAACAATGAATCATTATAATTACAATAATTACTCTTTTATGTTTTATCTTGATAGTTAAATTATTTTGGTTAAAATCCTTTTTGAGTGTTAATTTGGTTAAACTTTTTTGAAAGATAGAGGAAATGATGGTCATAAAAGGAATGGAGCAATGTGTCATAGTAGATAAACTACCCATATAAATCACTCTTTCTAGTTGTGATGTAATTCCATTTATCTTTATGTTCAACCACCATTGAATATATATGTATATCAATATTTGGGTGGAAGGTTTAAGGTCTACAAGTAGTGGAAATAATATTGCTCGTATAGTACATTAATTTCATCTCATCTTTTTTTCTAAAAAAGATTATATTGTTAGAAATTAGGAGATTCACATTTATAGAACGTAAATATGTTAATTGTGGTAACTAAGAAAGCTTGTTTTATCAGAAATAGAGTGGTAATTTTTTTTTATTTGAGCAAAATTTATATAAAAGTTTATCAATGAAAGAAAACTTGAAATAATTCGAATTTAAAATCATTTGAAAATTTTTGCATTAAATCCAACCATTAGTTAATCTAAATTAACTTGACTCGCAAGTTAATCTATTTTTATCAATTTTACTATAATCTAAATTGACTTAAATTTAATATAATTCAATTTATTAAAATATTTAAAATTTATGTAAAATTAAAATAATATTTTATTTGTTTAGAAATTAAAATTGTTAGTAATCTGACTCAACTTAAAATTTTAAAAATAATTCAAAAATAACCTAAGTTAATATATATATATATATATAGGTTAATTAAGCAAATGTAAGAAGAATAATAGAATACATAGAGATTTATAGTGGTTTGGGTATTAACTAACCCTACACTCACTCTCTAATTCTTCTAATTGAGTGTTTCACTAATTCTTAATGGTATTTTTAAGCTTAAACCTAACTTTACAATGAGACTATTTAGTGCAATGGAAAATATAGCTCGCTTAAAGAAGTTCTAATCCCTTAGTGATATTCAATTTATTTGTTATTGTGTATGCATTATTCTTTATTTATACTCTCTTTTCCATTTTACTAACTCAACTTTCCTTTACATAAATAGGTACAAATTAGATCTATGAGTTGAAGATCCAATCAGAATTGCCTCATTCTTTATTTTGGGCCACTTAGAAGCCGAGCTCATCGGTGTGCCTGCCAGTAACTTGTTATATAATTTAAAAGAAAAGAACTCAATTTCTTCTTTCCATACCTAGATATTTGGTATGATAAAGATTTTTCAAATAATTATCAGTATAAAAGCCAACATCACGTCTGACATCCCATTTAGTGTCAACAAAATTTTGAAGCTGATGAACATATTCAATCTTCTTTAACCTTATTTCATTCATCACCTCAGCTAATGTCAGTCTTTTTAATCACTCTATCAGCAAAAATAAGGAGATCTCATGCCTGCATAAGCCTCACTTTCCCCTTGTAGCTAAGCATAGTTGATGCATCATTTTCCTTATCTACTGACAACAAAGCCAATGATACACCATTCCTACGTGTTTTCAACTTATGATCTAATTCTATGTCGCATATCTATTTCCCATTTCTACCTAACATTTATTTTCTCCTTCCCTATTGCAAAAGATTCGACATTGACCTCCATTTCGATGACTGAACAATGCATTGACTCCCTCCCTTCCCCCCCCTCCCCCCCCTCCCCACTCTACTTTAATTTCCCATTGTGTATTATGTTTGTACTATTTGTTATTATTTTTAGTCTGGACATTTGTACTTACTTCGTTATCTTTTAATCATGAATTAATGTTCTTACAGTCATAACATCAATTATAACAACGTTGGGTATTCACTTAGTCTTTTAATAGAAATCAAAGAATTCTACACCTATTCATACGAGAAAATTACAATTCAATACAAAATATATTCACAATAAACTCCTCAAATAATCATTCAACTTATTCAAAAAACAAGACAAGTTTTTGTTCGCTTAAATATATCTTTAAAGGATTTTCTAAGCTTAATTAGTTCAAAAGGATTATTATAAAACATTTAAAAGTCATTAAAAACCCTATTTATACTGTATAATCATTAAATAACTATTTAGGGTTCATTTGATGCAAAATTAGTTCTTATATTGCTCCCACAATTAGAGGTGATAATTTTTTACCTAATCAAAACTCAATTTAATTTGATGTGAAATTGAAGAAAATTTGAAATGATCCAATCTAAAACTGAATCAATTTGATATGCATGTCATCTTAATTTGATCGATGAATCAATGTAATTCATTTAAATTAAATTATTAAAAGAGGCAATTTTATTTAAAATCAAAATAATATTTTTATTTTAAAAGTCAAAATTATAAGTGACCAAACTCAACTTGAAACCAAAAAAATAATTTGAATTGTTTTTTGCACCATAGCCCAATAACCTAAATCGACTGTAATTTATAGGGACTCAATCTAAACTAGCCTAAAAAAGATATGATTAAAGAATCACTAAATTTTGATCATTTGATCTAATTCGTTTATCATCTTTTTTAACAACTATAGTTCCTTTTTAAGGGCATGATTTTCCTATTTAAGGGCATGACCTTTTCAAATGACTATATTTTAGTCTAAGTTTCGTGAAATTTATAATCTTGCTTCCAATCTTTTTTTGATAATGGTGTTAGTGTTTTCCTCATAGTCAATTGTTGGTTACTCATATACTAGACTTTCATGCTTGGAATGCTAAATTTATTATCATTAATAAAAAGTATTTCTTCTTTAACACAATTATTTATGAAATAAGCTACTTAAATTAACTTTAAATAAAAACTTGATGGAACAAATATATCTTAAAAAAGTTATAATGATTTTATATATATATATAGATATATTATGTTGGCACTTAACACTTGGGCACTTGGCATGTGTTCATGTGTCAAGTTCGATTAATATTTTATTATTAATAATAAAATAATAATAATAATATATTATAATACTATTTTAATATTTTATTACATTCGAACCAATAAATATATTTTTTGTAAAAGGTACTTAACTTCCTTATACATCTATAAAATTAATAGATTTTGTCTAATTATATTTAATAGCTAAAATTTAAATGATCCCAACAATTGTAATAGTTATCAAGTAGCAAAAAAATATCGTTCACATAAGAATTTAATAAAATAAGTACTAAAACTATAGTTAATCTTTGATTATTTGGATAATTGAATATAAAAGAGTAATTAAACTATGAAAATTCAAACAAATAAACTACGAAAATTTAAAAACTAAAAAAATAAAAGGAAGACAATAAATAATTAAAGTTGCAAGAATCAAATTAAAAAAGCCAATACTATTATCCATCTAACCACTCCAATAGATTTCAATTAAGATAATTTATTATTTTCATAAGTTGGAATTTTTTCTAAAATTGTTTAATATTTTCTCTTAAGATAGATTAATCTTACTTTTACCAAGTAACATTTAGATCCTCAATAGAGTTCTTGATATAGAAGTGCATTAATCTTTGTAAAACATGTAAAATTAGATGAATCATTTATATATATTCCCTATATACAACTCAATTCACACTATGAATTATTTGATCAATTATGTAGAATTAATTTCCAATTCATTCACATAAATCAAATCAATCAAGAGATTGTATATCTCTAAATAGCATTAAACATAATAATTCATGGACAATATGAAAATAAAAATATTTTGATTAAATAAAATAAAATCAATCTATTATTGTGATAAGGCATCTCATAGCGTTAGCTACAAGAAAATTAGCTCATGAATAAGAAAATAAAAGTAAAAAGAATAAGAAGAAGAAATAGAATCATGAGTCCACAATAGAAGAGAACAATGTTTTCAATTTTGGTTGCACTCTCCATTTGTTAATTCACATTTCTACTCCCCATACAAGAGAAAAGACTCCTATTTAATGAACAAAATATCTTGCTAAAAAATCTCAAAGATCACCTAAAAATCTCTCCTAAAAATTAGAGAAATTGCTTTTCCAAATAGCTTTCTAAAAATACCAAAAGAAGATCTAAATTTAAGGTAAATCTCCTAATTCAAATATCCTAAATAAGATAGGATCTTTTATAAAACTAAGGCTGAAAATTCATTCCTCGCTTACTTAAACTCGTCAGCCATGGATTGGCAAGTCACGCTCACGCCCTATCACTGTAAATCTTCTTTCACAAATTGCACTTTATTTCTTTTTGCCCAAAATTGAAGAATCTTGCAAATTGACGTTTAATCTCTCTTTTTTTAACCCTAATGTACTTGAAATATCAAATTTAAATTGAATATAAATTTTAATGAAAAATAGAGGTTAAGCATAGAATAAGAGAAATTTCACCATAATTAAAATATGTATCTTCTTTTTCTTTTCTTGTCTATAACTCTTTTATTTTACAAATTCCAAATGTAAAAAATTGTTAGAAAAGTCTTTAGGAATTGTTGTTGCAGACTCTTAGACTTTATTATATCTGAATGTAGATTATCAATGACTTACAACAATATAGTAGGACAATCAATATCTTAAAGATAGTGATCTTATGCCTAAAAATTTATTTATTAACACACTATCCTAACAAGGATTAGGAAAGGGAGGAGCTAAGAGGCATAAGAAGGTATTGAGGGACAACATCCTAGCATTACGAAGCTCATGATTCAATAGCTAGCCAAGAGCAATAGGAGTCAAGCACATCAGTGGTCTCATCTACAAAATGACTCGAGGCATCCTTACCAGAAGACTATCAATACTATGAGTGTTGTTTATGCTTTAAAAAGGCAATGCAAGACTTTCAACAACTTCAACAGTTAAGGTAAGATTATTTGATGTTTAATATATTTTAATATGTTAAATATGGTGACCTCTTTGAATTTTGCCATATTAAACTATTTTGTGCTCCAATTTCTAAAATTATACTATGATATCACTGCACTTTACTATTGTTAAACTTTCTATAAATTAATATCAAAAGATAATATTATCCTTTATTTTCTTTTTAATTTTCACTTTCTTCACCACTATCAAACTTCTCCTTATTGTATCCTCACCACCACACATCAATTAACATAAAAAAAAAAACCATGTAATTAATTAACAATCATCACATTACACCAGTCAAAGACATTAAACTCATTAACTTCAACAAAAAAAACATAAAAGATTGTTCATTACAAAAACAACAACCCAACAACATAACCTCCAACATCAACAAAAACCTAGAAGCTATAAAAGACAAATTCTTTTCTTCTCTATTTTTCTTCTTCCTTTGCTACAATTTGAAGCAACCATCACTCGTCACATGACTTCTCTAACACCGAAATCTAAAAAGGTGTACTTTGAAGCCAATCTAGAATGGGAGCAAGCAAAGAGAAAGATTGAGGTGGAGTGTAGAAATCAACACTAACTTGGCTTCAATACAATGATATCGCGGCAATTAAATATCAAGACACAACAAGCCCTATGATGCAAGGAATAATGGACTTACATCATGATGTAAAATGTCTTTTGCTTGTCTTTAGCTTCCCTTAATTTGAGCTTTATGGAATTACAATTTTTACTTTCAAGAACTCCAATTTCACAAAGGATTATTACTATTTTACTATGGAGATCATTTGGTAAGGTCTTTTTATATGTGTGGCATTTTTTGTGGGGTTCATGGAAAGAGCAGATTATGGAGGCCAAAAGATATGGCCATGCCTGAGGCATCACATAAAGGCACGATTGTTCAACCGAGAAAGTAAAAAATGGGATTTTCAAATCTTTTCCAGTTTCTTCATTTTATATTTTTCCAAGCTTCTTACTTAGTAAATACCTCGAGAGAACTATTTAAGAAGGCAAAACCCCATCAATAACCTATCAATTAGGAATCAATAATCATCAAATAACCATTCAAAAAGCAAAGAAATCAATCAAGCAAGAGTTTAGGAGCACAGAGGAGCAAAATGTCAATCATTCTAGAACTTCATTGATTGAAGTTTATGGCTTCAAACATCATTAATTTGATTATTTCTTCTTCTCTTTCTTCCATTATGAGATAATTTTGTTTATTTTAGGGTTGTAAATGGATCTTATTTAATTTTTATCATTATATAATTTAAGTTCTTATTGATTTTATTTATTATTATGTTAGCAATCATTGTGAGCTTTATGTTATCCGTACTCATATACACTTCATTACTTTACGACCTAAATACTTGCAATTTAATAGGTTATTCATATAGCACTAATCTGTCATCAAGTTTTTGGTGTCGTTGTTGGGGATCAACAACATTAATACTGAGCAATTGTTTCTATATTAATCCAGAATTTTCTTTTTTTTTTTTTTGTATTATTTGTATTTCTTTTTTATTTTTCTTGTACCTAATTAGAACTTCACGACATGGATGCGATGCTCAAGTATCTATTCTTACCAAGCAAATAAATTTAATAACTTATAATACGATTTACTATTCTTTTTTGCAGATGGTGTGCAAATTGTGTGGGGAGATTGGCTATATAAATATAACATGCCAAATTGGGAATCGTTTTGCACAAGGACAAGGAAGTTTTATAGGGAATTTCAATCACCAACCTAATAATTGTTACTATAATGCCTATAACCTCGGTTGGCAAAACTACCCTAACTTTTCTTGGTCTAACAACAATTATTTAAACCTTAATCTTCAAGCTCCCCTTGTTTTTCATCAACCACCAATCGACCAACTCTAAGAAAAAGGGTTTAACCTAAAAAGTATATTAGAGAAATTCATCACCAAAGTTGATGCTATATTAGAAAACCAAGAAAAGATGACAAGAAGCTTAGATGTAAAGCTAGAAGACTATTCTTCCTCTTTCCATCACCTTGAAATTCAAATGGGACAAATAGACAATGATTTAAACTTCAGATATCATACGACCTTACTTAGCACCTCTAAGCTTATTCCTAAGGAACAAGTCAAATAGATTACATTAAAGACCAGTAAGGAGATCAATTCAAGGGTGAAAAAGGAGAAAGGAACTAAGAATGAAGAAGACAAGGATAAAATGTTAATCAGAAATGACAATCTAAAGAAGGAAGTCAATCCTTATATGCCTCCCAAGCCTTATTGTCTCTTATATGTTTTCCTTTAAGATTAAAGAAGCATAAGGAAAATAAAGAGCTTATCAAGGAAAGTAAACTATAAGGGAAGCTACTTGTGAAGGAGAAAAGATGCTTGAGCATTGATACAAAAGAGAACATACAAATGAAGTTTGTCAATAAAAGGAAGGCAATTTTAAGCTTAAAAAATCTAAATTGGTAAGTGATGAAGAGGGTTCTATTATTTAGGAATGCAAGGTAAGTAATCCTTTTCCTTTGAAATTCATGACACTAATCCATCTTCTCTCTTCCCTATTGATGAATCTACTATGATGAGGTAAAAAAGACTCTTCCTTATCTTTTACATTTTTATCACTTTGAGCTAGACCCATTGCCTTATCATTATGATCATGCATATTTTGGAGAACAAGATACCTTATGTGTTATAATATTTAATGGCATAAACTAAGAATAAGAAAATAGGTTAAGAAAAAGAAAGAAATCTTTAAAATGGATCATGATTGATCTAAGAGATTTTTAGTCCAATGCATTGCATGCATCCAATTATAATTAAGGACAATCACAAAATCAAAGTAAAACTTAAGTGAACTCTCTTAATGGTCAAGCTAATGATCTAAAATAAGGATGTTTCTTTCTTTTGGTTTTTGTTGTGCATCTTTTTGCATCATGCTTTACGTTTTATGTTCTAATAAATCTATTAGCTTTTGTTTGAATGGTTTTCCAAATGAAAAATTTTGTTTTTTTTTTACCTTAATTAAGTTAATCCTTTTTTACCCCTCTTTTCTGTTTTGCATTTATTACATCATTAGGGATAATGATTGATTCAATTTGGGGGAACTAAGGGATTCTATATGCTTAATTTATGCTTTAAATGATGTAATTTGATAATTTAGATGATTAAGGATAGTTTTGGGCTCTAAAGGTGAATAATTAATGAAGAATTTGATAACCACTTATTTGAATAATTTGGGTTAAATTTGCTTATGCTAATGACATGGTCTTGGTTAATATGTTTCATTTATAGTTAATTATCACAATTGAACAATTTCAACATATCTTGTTGAGATATGGATTTAAAAATTGAAATTGATAATTATGAATGACTTAGGTAAATGGACACTTCTACATATGCTAGAACTTATTAAACCATCTTTTTAGGTAAAATCCTACACTTAGCAATCCTAAGGAAATGATTAGGCATTCTTTGGTTGATTTATTAATCCCCATCCATGCCTTAATTTACATTGACTCTTGTCACCCATTTTCAGCATTAGAAAAATACTCCTTTAAGAGTATTGATAGCCTTTTCTTTCTTTAACCCATAACCCTCATTACAACCATAAAGCTTAGATGCCCTTATCAAGAGAATAGAGCTAGGATATGATTGTATAATGATGTGTTGTGTGTTATGTCATTTATGTGCATATTTGAAGAATTTTTGAAAAGGGCTCATTTAATGTTATATCTTACACCATATGATCATTCTAAGTTTAGGGGTGGCAAATTGATATTTGGATATTTTACTCACATGTATATTATTCATTATGAATATGATAAACTTACCCTTAGCCTCACATTGCAAGATTAAAAGACCTTATGATCCTTAGGTTACTAAGATCTACATTAGTGAAGAAAGGTGGGATAATCTTACTTATAGTCATGTGTGACTTCTAATAAATCAAAGTTGAATCTTAATTTGGTTTTGTATGATTAGAAGTTGAAATTTTGAATGAAATATGTTGCCAAGACAGACACACACTTTATTGTATTAATTGATTTTAAATAAAGCATGTTAGTTATGAATTTGTTAATGTTGTAAGTCTATTTGTTTAATTAATGAAAATTTTGGTTATCATTGAGATAAACTTCTTCTAAAGACCTTTGAACTTGTTCTTGATCATTTGAGTTTATTAGAATTAGTTCTTGCTTGAGGATAAGCAACAATTTAAGTTCAAGGGAATTTGTTTAGTGCATAATTTACATATATTCCATAATTAAATCCTTCCAAATATTAATGATATTATGTTAATTTTGCATGTGAAAAGGATTAAAAGAAGTAAATTTGTATTTTCTAAGTTAAAAAGGAGAAAAGTGGCCAAAAAGCAAGAAAAGACAATATAAATTTCAATTTTGAGCACTACTTGATATTTTAGGCATATCTCTCTCTATATAACACCAAATGAGGTGATTCAAAACTCATCAGAACCCAAAATATAGGCTACAACTTTATGATTTGTGCTTGGGCTAAGTCAACCATCTTAAGGCTTAAGAATAGGTTATAACTAAGCACAGTTGTGCTACCTCTATATATAGCCATGTGCTCGACCATGCTCCTTCCAAACACAACATATGCCAACAAAATAGAATTTTAAGAATGAAGTATGGCTAGAAGACAAGGTCGTACCTAAGGAATCATATAAAGGCATGGTTGTGAGCCGAAAAAGTCAAAAATGGGATTTTCAAATCTTCTCAAATTTCTTCCTTTTTTAATTTTCCAAGCTTCCTACTTAGTAAATACATCAATAACACTATTTAAGGAGACAAACCCATCAATAACCTATCAAGTCACCATCAATAATTTTCAAATAACCATTTAAAAAGCAAAGAAATCAATCAAGTAAGGGTTTATAATCAAAGAGGAGCAAGAAGGCAATCACTCAAGAGCTTTAAGGATTGAAGTCTATGGCTTCAAAAATCATTAGTGTTGGACTAGGAGGATTAATCTTAAGTCTAAGAACTCTTTTGATCTTGACAAAGGAGACTGATCATTATTAATGGTTTATTTAAGTGTTGTTTTGCAGAAATTAGTAGGATCGTCAAGTAAAGATGGATGGAGCTCTTAAACTCCAAGTTGACTTGTAAATCGCGATCACAATCTCATATTTGCGATCGCGATCCATGAGAAGACTTGCTAAAAATCAGATAGAAAAAATCGTGGAGCCATTCTCGGTCGCGACTCACCCAAGAGAAGGAATCCAAAAATGACAGACTGATTATGTCACATCATAGTCGCAATCGTAATTTTCAAAAAGCCTCAAGAGCGAAACAAGTCCGCAACCAGAGCTTGACAAATGTCCCACGCGACCGTTGAAAGACAAAAATTATGAAGGCAACTTGTTGGTAATGACCGTGATTCGTGAAGTGGAAGATGCAATTTCTCACAAAAGAATTTGCGTCCTAAGTAGTAGCCTGTACAAATAAATTCCCAACTGCTACTTTTATTAGCAGAAGAAATGCAACGGCTATATATTCATGTTGAACCTATGGCAAGAAGACATGTGGACTAGCCATTAGATACAAACGAGGTTTTTCGCAGCAGGTTTTGGCTCCCGTATGAAAATTTGGAATTCGTGACTGTAAATGAGCAGTAGTGACCGCGACTTCAGCCTAATAAGTAATTAATGCAGAATCTGTCTAGTATACCTTGAAGATTTTATACCAATTTTATTGCAACGTCTCTTTGATGGGTATAGGCTATAAATACCTCACCAAACAGATGTAAATGGAAGAGAATTAAAAACTTTGTAACAAAAAGTTTTGCTACTCAATCTTTTCTATTCTTTTAGACATTGTTTGGTGTGAGCATAAACAACGTTTGTAAAGGTCGTAATGTGAGCATGTAAAAGCACTAAGAGAGGTTATTATGTCAGCCTGTAAAAACACAAGTGTAAAGGTTATTGTATGAGCCTCAAAAACACAAGTGTAAAGATTGTTTTGTGAGTCTTCAAAACACAAGTGTAAAAGTTTGGTGTGAGCTTGAAAACACCATTGGTAGATAGTGGAACACCCAGTTGCTGAGAGTTGGGGAGTGGACGTAGTGTCAATTATACCCAAACCACTATAAATCTTGTGTCTACTTTCTACTTATTCTCTTCTTTATCTTTTTATTTTAATTTTTATACACCAATTCAACCTCCCATTCTTGGTGCCTAGGGCCAACAAGTGGTATCAGAGCCAAAACACTCAAACAAACCTTTATTGGTGAGTAAAAGATCACGACACAAGAGGGAATCTATTCACACCTTAAGCCTTACATTAATGGTTCTAACTATACTCATTGGAAGTATGGAATGGAAATCTATCTTGACACAGATGTGGTTGTCAAAGAATGGAAGCCACCCACTAAAGTAGTGGATGGAATTGAAGAACTTATCCCAAGAGAAGAATGGGTTAAAGGTCACTGGGGATCAAATGGCAAAAACAAGAGAGCATTGGTCATTCTTCTAAGCTCTCTCTCTCTAGAGAAGAGATTGGAAGAGTACAACATTGTCAAACTATACATGCCATTTGGAAGACTCTAGAGAACTATCATAAAGGCACAACTCTAGTCAAATCAAGCCGCTTGGAGATGTATGTCACCGAATGGGAACTCTTCATGATGAAAGATAATGAGAGCATCACAGAAATGACAAATAGGCTCTTGTCCATTGTCACCAACATGAAGAAATTTAAAAGAGCTCTCACCAACTATGAGGTAAACATAAAAATCCTTAAAACTCTTTCTCTAGATAAATTTGGTGCTAGAGTTTGCAGCATACAAGAGTCCAATCCAAAGATGTTGATAGGCAAACTCTTGACTCATGAGTTAGCCTTACAAAAGGATGAACAAATGAAGAAGCTAAAAGGCCAAGGAGATAAATAAGAAAAGGAAAGAATAACTCTGGCTCTTAAGTCTTCAATAAAGGAGAAAGAGGTAGAAATCACCTCTAATGATGAAGAAAGTGACAAGGAAGAAGAAGAGCTAGAAATGCCCCCTAAGAGGACAAAGGAGTTGAACAAAAGAAGAAAAGAAAGAAAAGGCTTCAAGAAGACAACTCCTAGTCCAAGAGAGAAATCCAATGATGTCACTTGCTATGAATGTGGCAAGTAAGGCCACATCAAGTATAAGTGTCCCAAATTAAAGAAGAAGAAGAGATGGGACAAGGAGAAGAAGAAGAGTCTTTCAACCACTTGGGACAATAGCTCAAGTGAAGAAGAGAAACAAGGAGAAGTTGCCAATATTTGATTCATGGCACAAGAAGACTTTACTATTGAGGTAAGTAGTTCTTCTCATTCTCATTCTGATTTTGAATTTGATGAGATAGAAGAAGAAATTCTAGAGGCCCTAACCATGAGATGTGACAAATACAAGTCACAAATGAAATCTTACATAAGAAAATGTCCAAAGCTAGAGGATGATTATAAATCATTCAATGACATTGTAAGAGAATTGAGAGCATCTGATGATAAGCTCAAAAAATCAATGGATAGTCTTTCTCTTTCATCTTCTTCTATGGCTTCACTTAGAAAGGAGAATGACACTTTAAAAGGAGAAGTCATTGAGCTTAAAAGCTCCATCTCCAAGTTCCATAAAGGAAAAGAAGCCTTTGATACATTGATTGTATCACAAAGACCTTCATTAATTAGACATGGTTTAGGCTTCAATGGAGTATCCTCATCATCTCAAATCATATTTCTTAGATCTTCAGAACCTCAAACATCAAGCATTGAGGTAATTGGGAAGAAAAGTGCTCCTAGCACTAAGCCTCCGAAGCTTAAGATCAAAAAGAAGGCTTTCCCAAGCTCTAGAGCCAAGACTCAAAGAGCTAACCATGCCTATATGTATAAGAAAAAACATGGTCATTCTCATAAAAAACTTTCTACTCCTACTCATCATACATGTTCATGCATGCATTCACATAACCAAGGTATGAGAAGGCCTCTTACTCATACTCAATTTGTGCATAGGAGAAAGACTCATAAATCTAAACTCCAATGCCATTATTGCATGAGATTTGGACACATTAATATTCATTGCTATATTAGGAAGGCTCACCTTAAATTAGAGGACCTTTCATCTTTTAACCCCCAAAGACCCAAGTATGCTTAGGTACCTAAGAAAAGTTAACTTACTATTGTTGTGTAGGGGAATGCGGCAACCACCAAATCAAGTAATTGGCATATGGATAATGGATGTTCCAAACATATGACAGGAAATAGAAGACTATTCACAACATTGAAAGAAAAAAAAAGGTGGAAATGTCACGTTTGGTAACAATGTCAATGGTAAGGTAATTGGCATTAGAACCATTAGTAAGAATGGGTGCTCTTTAATGGATAATGTTTTTTTAGTTAGTGGCTTACAACATAATTTGTTAAGTGTAAGTCAATTGTGTGACAAAGGTAACAAAGTCACCTTTGATCCTAGGGAATGTCAAGTCACCACTTTAGTGGATGATGAGGTTACTTTCAAAGGTGAAAGGAAAGGCAATACCTACTCAATTGACTTGGACAATTTGGATAACCAATCTTTTAAGTGTCTTATGTCTATGAGCAATAAAGTTTGGTTGTGGCATAGAAAGCTTGGACATGCAAGCATGGATCTTCTTCAAAGCCTATCTAAAGGAAAGTTAGTGGAAGGACTTCTAAAGCTTAATCTCTCCAAAGACAAGACATGCAGTCCATGCCAAATGGGGAAGCAATAGCATGCCTCTCACAAAGCCAAGAATGTTGTAAGTTTAATTAGACCTCCTCAACTTATCCATATGGACTTGATAGGACCCACTAGAAGTACTAGCCTAGGTTGTAAACACTATGCACTAGTCCTTGTAGATGACTACTCTAGGTTTACTTAGGTATCTTTTTTAGCTCATAAGAATGATTCATTTGATGCTTTTAAAAGCTTTGCAAAAAAGGTTTAAAATGAAAAAGTTTACTTCATATCTTCTATTAGAAATGACCATGGAAAGGAATTTCAAAATGATTATTTTGAAAATTATTACTTGGAGAATAGAGTTTTTCATAATTTTTTAGCTCCTAGAACACCACAATAAAATGGTGTTGTAGAGAGGAAAAACACAACATTGGTGGAAATGGCTAGAACAATGCTCAATGAGTATTCTCTACCAATTTACTTTTGGGCCGAAGCCATTAACACTGCATGTTATATTGCAAATAGAGTTTTTAAAAGACTCATTCTCAATAAAATTATGAGCTATGGAATGGTAGAAAACCCAAGATATCATACCTAAGAGTATTTGAATATAAGTGCTATATTTTGAACACTAAGGATAATTTGGGAAAATTTGATTCCAAGACCAATGAAGGAATCTTCTTCTGTTATTTCACCACAAGCAAAGCATATAGAGTCTTTAATAAAAGTTCAATGGTAGTTGAAGAATCTATGAATGTTGTTTTTTATGAATCTAATAAACTTGATCTTGTGAAAGATATTTTTATTGATGATCTTGTAGGTGATCTTAAAAAGCTGAAATTAGATGATTCTACAAGAAGAGTTGATAAAGATAAAGAAGAAGGTGATTCATCAAGAGTAGATAAAGACAAACATCATCAACAACAAGTAGAGCCAAGCCAAAATCGACCTAAAGATTGAAGATTTTTCAAGTATCACCCCAAGGATTTGATCATTGGTGATACATCTAAGGGTGTAAGTACTAGATCTCAACTTCATCATTTAAATAATAATCTTGCATTTATTTCTTAACTTAAGCCACAATCAATTAATGAGGCTCTTGATGATGAGAGTTGGGTACTTACTATACAAGAAGAACTCAATCAATTTGAGAGAAACAAGGTATGGGAACTTGTCCCTAGGCCTAAAGAACACCTAATCATACGTTGTAAGTGGGTGTTTTGGGAACAAGTTAGATGAACAAGGTTTCATCACTAGAAACAAATCTAGATTGGTTGCTAAGGGATACAACCAAGAGGAAGGCATAGACCATGATGAAACATTTGCCCCCATAGTAAGGTTAGAGACCATTAGGATTCTCTTAGCATTTGCATGTCATATGAATTTCAAACTTTTTCAAATGGATGTGAAAAGTGTTTTTTTGAATGGCATTATAGAGAAGGCAGTCTATATTGAACAACCTCCTAGTTTTGAGTCTCATTGTTTTCCAAACCATGTTTTTTAAATTAAACAAAGCCTTATATGGATTGAAACAAGCTTCAAGAGCTTGGTATGAAAAGCTTAGTTCATTTCTCTTGCAAAATGATTTTGAAAAGGGAAAGGTGGACACGACATTATTTGTTAAAAAACACAAGCATGATACATTAATCATTCAAATCTATGTTGATGATATTATCTTTGGTGCTACTAATGAATCTCTTTATGAGGATTTTGTTAAGTATATGACTAGGGAATTTGAAATGAGCATGATGGGAGAGTTCAAGTTTTTTCTCGGTCTACAAATCAAACAATCCAAAGAAGGGATCTTCATCAACCAAGCCAAGTATACAAAGGAGATATTAAAGAAATTTGACATGGATGGTTGCAAAACAGCTAAAACTCCAATGAGTAGTACCATCAAGCTAAACAAGGATGAATCAAGTAAGGTGGTAGATGAAAAAAGATATCAACGTATGATCGGATCTCTACTTTATCTTACTGCTTCTAGGTCAGATATCATGTTTAATGTTTGTATGTGTGCTAGGTTCCAATCCTCTCCTACAGAGTCACATTTGAATGTTGTTAAAAGGATTTTTAAATACTTGCATGACACAAATCACTTAGGGTTATGGTATCCTAGGGAGTCATCTTTTAGCCTTGTAGGGTATTCAGATGCAGATTACGCAGGTAGTTTATTAGATTGAAAAAACACTTCCAGGACTTGCCAATTTATAGGTGAATGCCTAGTAGTAAAAAGCAAGTATCAGTTGTCTTATCCACCGTGGAAGCCGAGTATGTGACCGCAAGTTGTTGTTGCACCTAAGTTCTTTGGATGAAACAACAATTAAAGGATTTTGGCAAAGTAATTGATCACATTCCCATTAAATGTGATAACACAAGTGCTATTAATCTCTCTAAAAATTTCATTCAACATTCTAGAAGTAAGCACATAGATATTAGACATTATTTTTTTAGAGATCATGTGCAAAAAGGTGATATTGTATTGGAATTTATTGACACAAATCATCAACTTATAGATATTTTTCCTAAACCTATAAATGAAGAAAGGATGAACTTCATTAAAAGAGAATTGGGAATGCTTAATAGAAGCTCCCTAAAGTGAAAATTTTTTATCTTATGAGAAATATTGCTATATGTATTGATATTTGTTGGTTTGTGATATTTGTGAGTGATAGAGTTAAGTGGATCACAATGTTTTTAAAATTCAATTATCTTTCATTGATGACTCATAATTCACGGTTGCTATTCGTTCTTCACAGTCGCGAATTACAAGTCAATTTCACCCGACTGTTAAACATCAATTTGCGGTCGCAAATTCCCTCTCCACCACGAATTTTGTCAGATTTTCAAAATTTTGACCATTAAGGCTCGTATTCCTGAGGAAAATTTGTCCATTACTCACATTTTTTCGGAATTCACGGTCGTTACTTGAAAAATCACAGACGCGAATTTGGGTAACTCCTGCCATTTATGAGATTTGATGGCCAATCGTTTCAAACCCTTCATAACTATTCTTCTAACCTTTTCTAGCCATTGATATGCCTCTTTAAAGGCTATATAAACCCTTCAAATAGTATTTTTCCTCACTTCATTTCTATTTTCAAACACTAAAACCCTTCTAGTATCAATCTTCTTCCAACTTTCTCTCTTAATTGCAATGGCCCCAAAGAAAATTTCTAGAGCAAATAAAGGCAAAGCAGTGGCTCAATCCTCCAGCCCCCTTGCCATTCAACAAATAAAAGGTATAACCAAAGAGAATAAGGAAAGGTACAAGGCCAACACTTTCAAAATAATTCTTTCTAATAAAATTCCTTCATCCTTTCTCTTGGAGACACTCGACATCAATAATGAAGTGCGATTGTTCTTATCAAATCTCAGATGGAACGAATTCATCTTTCGAGATGAACCTGACTACGAGGAGGTGGTGCGGGAATTCATGTGCACCGTCCAATTAAGTCGAAAAGTTGAATCTCCTGCAGGTCAATATAGGTTAGTATTATGGGCATTTGGCGACCCTTTTTATATAACCTTTGACCAAATTTCATCCCTTTTTAACTTGCAACTCGAAGAACACATACATTTCATCATCTCTGCACTTGACGTCATCTACTCTGAATTTTGGTCGGAGATCTCTATAGAAACCAAACATGACCCTCGCTCCTCACTAGCCAAACACATAAAATCTTTACCCCTTTGGATCCTTCATCGCATCATCTCTTTCTCGATCAATGCAAGAGGTGATGGCAATGAGAAGGTGTCCCAAAAACACTTGGCATTTTTGTTTTGCCTTATAAAAAATAAATCAATCTAAACTGGCCGATACCTTGTGGATCAACTGATTCACATGAGTACAAAGCCAAAAAGCCAATTTCTCTTGCCCTCCCACATTACTGCCATCTACAGATATATTGGAGCACTTGATAAGGAAAAATAAAAATTCCTCACCAAGAAGTTCCTTCCATTCCAAAACTTCCTAAATCTTACCTACTTGATCAACGCCAAAGCCATAGACTCGAATACTTATACCTTGGGTGCTTTTGGTGCAAAGCGAATGGAGAGTTCACAAGCCTCTAAAAAAAAACAAGCTCCACATAGAAGAAGGCATAAATGTTATTCCTCCTCCTCCTCCCAAACCAAAGTCCAAGTTGTCTCTTACCACCATTAATAACAAATTGGACAAACTGATGAGGATGATGAAGGGAAGGTTCCTCTTCCTTTCACACCTTCATAGTGATATGGTGGATCTTCAAAAGAAACTAGGAGTTCCTCCTTGCCACCTTCTAGACTGCACTAAGTTTGATGACACTCAAGATGAGGATGGCAATGAAGATGTTGAGGTTGGAGATGAAGCTGAGGGAGCCTCACAAGAGCAAGCAGTAAACTCTTTTGAAGATGATAATGATTATCCCAGTTTTTAGCTTAGGAATCTTTTTTTTTTTTTCTTATTTTCTAGTTCTTTGTTTAGTTTGTTTTTTATTTGTTTTCAATTACGTGTAATCCTACAATTGTCAATAAATAAAGTGTATTTTTCTTGCAAATACTTGTTTTATGTTATTGATACATCTTATTTATGGTTTACTCTCTTATGATTGCTCTTAATCCATACTTATGCTTATTTACATTCTCTTCGAACACCCTCTTTTTGATCTTGCCAAAGGAGGAGAGATAGATACTAAGAAAAATCTAAAGTTTAAAGACTGATGGGGAGTAAGTGAAAATAACTTGCAACCATAACATAAGTTGAGAGGGAGCTTTATACTATAACACTTAGGATTTTTAAGGCATTTCTCTTAAATTAATTGACTGTCACACTTAAAATTTCATCTTAAGTGTTCATTGATTCTATAATTATACTTAACTTCACGTTTCTGCATCTATCTTTTAACTTTGGATCAATCGAAGTTGTCAAAATCAAAAAGGGGGAGATTGTTGGACTAGAAGGATTAATCCTAAGTCTAGGAACTCTTTTGATCTTGACAAAGGAGATTGATCATTATTAATGGTTTATTTAAGTGTTGTTTTGCAGAAATTAGTAAGATCTTCAAATGAAGATGGATGGAGCTCTTAAACTCCAAGTTTACTTGTAAATCGCGACCATAATCTCATATTCGCAAACGCAATCCATGAGAAGACTTGCTAGAAATCAGACAGGTGAAATCGCGGAGCCATTCTCAACCGCGACTTACCCAAAAGAAGGAGTCCAAAAATGACAAACTGATTTGCAGTCTATGTCACGTCATAGTTGCGATGGCGATTTTCAAAAAGCCTCAAAAGCAAAATAAGTCCACAATCAGAGCTTGACAAATGTCTCAGGAGACCGTTGAAAGACAAAAATTGCGAAGGCAACTTGTTGGTAGTGACCGTGATTCTTGAAGTGGAAGATGCGATTTCTACAGAAGAATTCACATCCTAAGTCGCAGTCTACACAAATAAATTCATGACCACTACTTTTATTTGCAGAAGAAACGCAATGACTATATTTTTCTGGTGAACCAATGGCAAGAAGACACATGGACTAGTCGTTAGACACAAAAGGGATTTTTCGTCGCAATCCGTATGAAAATTTGGAATTTGCGATCGCGACTTCAACCTGATAAGTAATTAATGCAGAATCTGTCTAGCATACCTTGAAGATTTTATATCAGTTTTATTGCAACGTCTCTTTGGTGGATAGAGGCTATAAATACCTCACCAAACAGATGTAAGTAGAAGAGAATTAAAAACTTTGTAACAAAACTCTTGCAATTTTGCTACTCAATCTTTTCTATTCTTTTAGACATTGTTTGAAGTGAGCATAAACACCATTTGTAAAGGTTATAGTGTGAGCCTGTAAAAACACTAAGAGAGGTTGTTATGTGAGCCTGTAAAAACACAAGTGTAAAGGTTGTTGTGTGAGCCTTCAAAACACAAGTGTAAAAGTTTGGTGTGAGCTTGAAAACACCATTGGTAGATAGTGGAACACCCAATTGCTGAGAGTTAGGGAGTGAACATAGGGTCAATTATACCCGAACCACTATAAATTTTGTGTCTACTTTTTACTTATTCTCTTTCCTATCTTCTTGTTTTAATTTTTATACACCAATTCAACCTCCCTTTCTTGGTGCCTAGGGCCAATAATTAGTTTAATTATTTCTTCTTCTCTTTCTTCTATTATAAGTTGATTTTCTTTATGCTAGGGTCATAGATGGATCTTGTTTAACTCTTATGATTATCTAATTTAAGTTCTTATTAATTTTATTCCCTATTGTGTTAACAATCATTGTGAGCTTTATTTTATTGATTATAGGGCCCTTAATCATATTGAGTTTTATGAATCGACTATCTAGAAATATTTTTCATGAAATGCACCTTCAATTATTCCTTTAATTTATTATGTATTGAGAGACCTTAATAGTTTATTACTATCACTTGGATCTTTTAATTTATTATGTATTGAGAGACCTTAATAGTTTATTGCTATCACTTGGATCTTACATTGTTTGACAATAACATGATGTTTAATTATTATGTTGAGAGACCTTTTGGTTAACATGCTCTTGGATGTTAATTAATACTCTAGAGAAATTAATTAATTACCTAAGTAATCTGACAGTAACACTAGATGAATGAATCAATTGAATGGAATATTAGAAATCACAAGTAATTAACAAGTGAACTTGAACCCCTAGCTAACTTATTTTATTTATTATTTTCTTTGTAATTACTTTGTTTATAATTTATTTAGTTTTAATTCTAATTTAAACCTTATTTCAATTAAGATATCTAGATAATACAAAAAAATATAAAGCTTAGTACTTATTGCACGATCCTCATGAGAACAATATTTATACTTTTATACACTTTATTACTTGACGTCCTGTGCGCTTGCAATTCAAAGGATTATTCATAAAGCTCTAATTCATCATTAGTTGTTCATGGTGGTGATTAGATGATTTTAGATTAAGAATTCAAAGTAAGGGAGAGACAACATTCTTATGGCAAATTCTTCTTTTTTTAATACAGAAGATAGAATTCATGGGTCATGGTGAAAAGGGTATTTTTGAAATTTTAAAAAATTAAAATTCAATTTATTAACTTTTTAAACTTTAACTGACAAAAATTATGCTAAAAATTGACGGAATGATCAAGTAGTTTAATGGAATCAAAATTGAGAAATGTTTTAGTATTATTTTAGAAATTGGAGGATTAAATAGTTTAATATGGCAAAATTAATGGTGGTCACATAATTAACCCTATTTTAATCAAAAGATTAACTTCTCCTTTATAAGTGATGATTTTTCTTTTCTTACCAATTAGTAGTTGTTTCTTGTGTTTTTTTTTTTATTATTAATAAGCGGAGTGAAGATTTCTATGTTTTTGGAATAGATGCATTGTGGGGATAATAGTGACGAGAGGAGGAAGAGAGAAAAGTGGAGTGGTATAAAAACAGGATAAATTTAACAAGAAATCAAAAATTCAATTTTGTTTATGTGGCATTAAAAATCTTAGTTGGATTATAGTGAACTAAGATGAAATTTTTTAACCAAAAAAAAAAATGCTCACTTGCCAAATCAGCAATTTTCAACATATTACATTGAGGATAGATTTAATAAGAAAATTTAATATATGCATTTTATTGACACAAAACGTTAAAATATATTAAAAATTGCATCTAATTTTAAAATTTTTAGTAATTTATTCTTTTTTTTTCAGAACTACTATCTTAACAATTAACACATTCAAACTAAATGAGGCTATAATTTAGACTCATTTGTTTCACAAAAAATAATTTATATATGAAAAATATTTTCTAAAAAATATATTTTTTTAGTATTTAAAATGCTGTAAATATTAATTCATTTGATTTATAAAATTAGAATATAATTTTTAGATCCCAAATACTTTTTAATAATATTTATTATTTAATATAAAAATATATTAAAAATAAAATTTTTATAGATCTCACATATGATCAGAGACTCACTGGCTAGCAGTAACAAACAATTAATATTGATAGTCAAAAATGATTTATGATAATAAATATATGTATTTATATGATTTACTTTTTATTTTCCGTAAACCCTAAATATCAAAAAATAAGAAAAACTATTTTTCGTAAAATAAATGAAAGCTTATTATGGGAATTTATAGACAATATAAATTTTTTATACATGGGGAAATTTCTGTTCCTTTTCTTTGCTTGACGCTATTTGAGCATAAGACTTTAGCATACACAAAGGTTCAAAGAAAACAGCAATTGAAATGATATTGACGTAAGGGAACTATTGTACGAGTCCACCGACCATGCCCGAGATCACCAAAACCGCAAAACATTCGATTACAAAGAAGAACACCCAAGTGTCTTGCACAAGGGCCCATTGCTTGATAGGATTACAATAACCTAATTTTCTTCCTTATCAATTATTTCGAAGTATATAATGTGCCAATGGGGTTCCTGGAGGACTTTTATTTCAAAGTTCCATCAATCGTGAATTTGACAAAAGACATTTGAATAATTTGATGGTAAGGAATAAAAACTGGAAAATAAACAGTTTTTTAGAGAGAATGTGCAAGTTTTTTCTCTAGAAAACGATATAAACCACTCAGAGTTTGTAGTTAATCCAACCTGAAACTAGTAATAATAAGTGAATTTGCTCCCTGGACGGAATTGTAATATCAAAGATAAAGCTGTGGACTCCCAACAGGAAATGGGAATTTCGTGTCTTGTAAATTGTAGTCTCTATGCAAACAATTTATATGAATGATCTAAGGAAATGAATTTTATATTAAATATTTATGGTTATGCTACACGAAAATTTTAGTTGGGCTATATTTCTGCTTTTCCGTATATTTTCGCGTTTTAAAAATTCTGTTTTTCTTCCATAAATTTCTTACTTATATTTCATAAATATCATTTTTCATACAGTGATTTTCTGATGTTTATTATGTTCTCATACTACATAGGATTTATGGTATATTAGGTGTATTACTGATCAATACATGAATGATATCTAGAAAATAACATAGATCTAAAAAGATTTAAGCATAAAAAAAATACCAATATAATTATAATTTTGATAGGTAGTTTACATGTAATTTCTTTTTATGTTATTTTTATTAAATTAATTTTATTAATTAAGGTGTTCTACAAGCATAGAATTTTCTAGTAGGCGTACATTCAATTAACTTAGTAGCTAAAGCTTATCAAATCCCTTAAAACGTTGACTGTACCAAATCTTTTTTTTTTTAAATAACCAAGCCAATTGGCAACTTAAAAAAAAAACTGAATTTATATATTTTGATTTGAAATACTAATTTATATATTTTGATTTGAAATACTAACTTATATGAAATACCACTATAAATTAATAATATAACTTATTACTATTCATGTTACTAATTAAAAAATAATATTGTTAAAATATCTCTTAAATTAATAGGACGCACAAAACAATAAAGTTTAAAATAGATAAGAAAATTGTAATTATTATTTGTGCAAAATAAATATTAATGTGCAAATATTTATTTATTAATCTTTAAAATGTAATATTATGAATTATATTTTGCATCTTGTATTAATTTATATTTTTAAAGTGAATGGAAATAATCTATGTTAGTATTAAAATATTTATACATGACAAAACAAATTACACATTTATGACGAAATGAATTATTTTTGTTGTCAATTGACTTTCCAATCAGTCTAGTCCTTTTCAGCCACTGTGGCTATCTACTCAAAGCAGTCAATTGATTTCAGAAAAAAATTATTTACATTGAGACTGTACGTTTCTATTTTATATATTTAATCACTAACATCTTAATATTTAAAATAATTATTTATAACTACTTAAAAATTTTATTATTACATTTTTTGGTAAAAATATTCACATATCCTTATTTGATATATATGTTTTTATCTTATTAAATAAATATATACTCAATAAAAATAAAATTTTTCCATATATGCTTTATATGAAAATTTCTGGAAAAAAAATATCAAAACTCGTATTTAAGACATTCAACAGCAAGAACTTGTAGGTAGAAAGTATATGCTCCATCATTGCACTAATTATGTTACGATGTCCTGTCTATTCGATCGACACTGAATGGAGTAAATTAAATTAAATAAAATTATAAAATAAAATTTTAAAAATATAAATTGACTTTATCAAGTTAATTGACGAATTGAATTAAATTAATTTAATTCAATTATGATTTAATTTGGTTTGAATCAATTTTTAAAAAAAATTAATATAAATAATAGTTTTATAAGATATTTTTAATGTTTTTTAATATAAATAATATATTCTTAATAGATTTCTATATATTTTTTAATACAAATAATAAATTTTAAGTAGGGCAGAATTATTTTAATTTGATTTATTATAGATTTAAATTATTCTGATTTGATTTTAAATAAATTTGATTTGATTGATCTTAACTGAAATTTTTCATCTCAAAATTGAATTGAATTAAATGCATTAAATTCTTTAAAAAATCAAATCAAACTAAATTTATATTTAATAAATTTTTTTTATTTACACCATTTTATGCTCACCATTAATCAATGTTTTATAGGATTCATTTAAAATTATTGTTGGGTGTTAAAGAAAATAAATTTAGATTTTTTAATTTAATTGATTCATTATTTATTGTTTACAATATTAGAACCACTTTTTTAAAAAATAATTTATTAATATTTTTAAAAAGTATTTTAAAAATAATTTAAAAAATCAAAAAATTGAATTTGAGTATATAATCCTAAATGGACTTATAGTCTATTTTATAGACAAAGAGTAACAATTAATGGTTAGACAAAATTTTGCCTATATTCAATATCGAAATTTTTTTGTTTTATACAGCTAACTGAGATTCCATATGATTTTTCTTCAATGAATATATTTTTTGAGGAATATATTTTTTAATATTTAAAATAATTAAAAAATTAATTTTTTTCTTTTGATGTATAAGATTATAATGAAATTCTTATTACAAACACTTTATATTATTGTTCAATATAAAAATATATTTAAAATAAAAGTTTTTGTGGGTGTTATTAATCATTGATCATCATTACGGTCAACAGCAGTTGGTGATGAGTGTAAATGGTTAAAGATAATTGATAATAATAAGTATAATGATAAATAAGTATTTATATAATTATTTTTTATTTAGATAAATTTATCATAATCCAAAAAAGGACTTCTCTTTTGAAACTAGAAAATCATTTTCTTAAAAATAATTTCATTTTTCATTGATCATGAAAATATTTTTTTATTAACTAAATTTTTCTAAGCATGCCAAATATCAATAAATAAAAAAATAATTTTTGCAAAACAAATAGAATCTAATACGTGAATGATAATTCAAATAACTTTTTTGGAGATAGAAGAAAATAATTTTTATTTATGAAATATCAAATATAAGAACATCAATACATATAAAAAAAAAATTAAAGCTTACAATGTTTAACAAATTATATTGGTATCAAATATGTTGAATCTAATTCAAAAAGTGATGATTTTCTTTGGTAGAAACGCAACCAAATTCACAAAGCATTAAACTTTATATAACAATAGAAAGCGTGTTTCACTCAATGGATATATAATTCATAACTCAATATTTTGTTTTTAAATGAATCCAGTTTAATTACTATAAAAAACAGATCGATAGAATCAATAATATTATAAATTAATCTCATAAAGGGATAATAATGACCTTCATATAAGAGGAACCACAATACCATAAAAGAAAAACTAACAACTCTCATCAAAGTTATAAAAAAAAATATAAAATTATGAAAATTTGTAAAAAAAAATACATATTTTTATTGAAATGAAAAATAAATAAAACAGTAAATAAAATAATGAAATTATGGGCTACTACTAGTGATTTAGCCTATGATAGCCCTAAAAATAAGCAAAAAATTTGAGAAGAAAGGTGAATAAATAAGACGACTAAAGTTGTGGAATGAAACTATTAATAAAAATTATTATAATATTTTTTTAAGTGTGTGTGTGTGCGTCTATATATATATATATATATATATGAAACTATATTTGTTATATTAATTAGTTATACTTGAGATTCAAAAAGTGTTTATGCTTATAGGAGATCAAGATTTGAGGTTTAATTTAGATAAATTTTTTTATTATATTTATATTTCAAAACTAATATGTATATTATATTGCAGATTTATATTTTATATTTTTAGGTATTTGATTTTGAATTTCAATTTTTATATAGTTATCAATGAATAACGTTTATTTATACTTAAAAATTTTTTAAAATATCAGTCCTCAAATCTTTCTATCTTGTCCCATTTATCCTGTTTATTACATGTCTCATACTATTTTGTTCTAAAATTTTGATACAAAGTCAGATAAGTCTCAATAATAAATGAGACAACATTGATTCTTAAATTTTGAGAACATGATGATTTTGAGATAGGATTGTTAGACTAAATTAGTCAAAACTTTCATTTGATCTTAACAATATAGATTGAAAGTTCTAATATCAATTTCAAATGTTGATATTGCAGATATTTAAGTAGGATAGCTTTAGAATTTGAATGGAAACCTTAATCTCAAAGATTAAAATTTGCATCCTAATTTGCAGTCATTAAGTAGAAGCTCACAACCGTTATCTTGCAAAAGAGGTGTGTAAATCTTATACAAATGATTACACGGTGCATATCGCGTCCAAAGTTACAACCACGACTTTTGTACTCACTTAGAATGAATCAAACCTTCAACCAAATCATGCTAGGTGTCCCAAAGAAACATTGGAATGCCAAAATTTGTTGTAGCAAAAAAATGGTAACGACCATGATCTTGGTGAAATAATTTCTCCATTTAAGCAGACAATTTCACGGTGAACATCGCGTCCAAAGATAAAAATAAAGGCCACAACTTTTACTATTACTTAAAGGACACAACAACTATTTTTCTTGAAAAACCAATTATTTTTATACCATATGGAATAGTCATTAGACACAAACAAAGTTATGTGAATCTCACAGCCACGAATGTATGTCTCGTCTATGAATTTCATCTGATAAGCAATAAATGCAAGATTTGTCTAACATACTTTTAAGATTTAGACATAGTTTTTTTTTTAATATCTCTTTGGTGGTTGTAGCCTATAAATACACCACCAAATGGACTTGAATGCAAGAGAATAACATTCATTATAGCCAAAACTCTTGCAAATTTAGTTCTCAACTCCTAAACATTCAAATTCTTGTATTTGAGTTGTTGTTATTTGGTTTGAGCATTAAACACCATTGGATTTATGATTAAGAGTGAACCTTTGTATAAAAAACTCTTATATAGGTTTGAATGTTAACCTTGATAAAACACTTATGTAAGATTTGAGTGTTAGCCTTGATAAAACACTTATGTGAGGTTTGAGTGTAAGCCTTGAGAAACCACTTGTAATGTTTAGTATGAGCCTAAATACTAAGTTGAGTGTAAGCTTATAAAACACTAGTGATTTAGTGAAACACCCAATTGGCAAAATTGAGGAGTGAATGTAGAGTTGGTTAATACCTGAACCACTATAAAACTCCTATATTCATTTTTCTCCTAATTTTCTTTAATCTTTTATTTGTGTGAGCTTCCTTTAAAAGTTTAAATTTGTCATCAATTCAACCTCCCTTCTTGGTGCATAAGAGCCAACAATTTGTATTAGAGATAAGTCTTAATTCAAACCTTAATTGTGTAAGAAAAAATCAATGGCACAAGAAGGAATCCACTCTCACCTTAATCCCAATTTGATGGCAATGATTATGCTCTTTGAAAGCATAAAATGAAGATTTATCTTGATAGTGATATCATCAACTAATAGGATTATATACTTAAAGAATTAAAGCCTCCAATAAAGATGATTGAAGGAGTAAATATGGCAATTGTAAGAGAAGAATGGAGTAAAGCACATAGGAAGGCAAATGGGAAGAACAAAAGGGCAATGACTATTCTCCTAAACTCCATATCAAGAAAAGAAATGAGAGTCTAACATTGTCAAACCACATATGCCATATGAAAGACACTGAAAAACTATCATGAGGACATAACTCTTATGAAATCAAGTAGTTTGCAAATTTATGTGATAGAGTGGGAGCTCTTCATGATGAAAGCATCACTTGAGGACATAACTCTTATGAAATCAAGTAGGTTAGAGAAGCATGTGATAGAGTGGGAGCTCTTTATGATGAAAGCACCACCTACATGACAAACAAATTCCTCTCTATTGTCACAAACATGAAGAAGCTTGGAATAATACTTACCAATTATGGGGTAAATCCTAAAATCCTTAAATCTCTTCCATTAGATTAATTCAGTGCAAGAGTATGTAGCATTTAGGAATCCAATCCAGAGATTAGGAAGGTGTCAATTGATGTTTTCATTAGCAAGCTTCTCACTCATGAGATGACCCTAAAAAATAATGAAGAGATGAAGAAACTAAGAGAACAATGAGACAAAGAGAAGAAGAAAGCTCTTACCTTCAAAACTCAAGAAAATGATTCAAGCTAAAATGACTCAAATGAAAGTGACAAAGAAGAAGAAGAGCTTGCTAAGATATCAAGAAGAATCAAGGAATTAATGAAAAAGAAAAGAGAAAGGAGAATCCACAGAAAGTCATCTTCCTATTACCACAAGGAAAAGAAGAAGAACTTCAAGGCTACTTAGGATGATGATTCAAGTAATGAAAAAAAAGATGAAAAAGTTGCAAACTTTTGCTTCATGGCTCAAGAGGACTCCTTCAATAAGGTAAATACTTCTTCACACTCTTGTGATGAGTATAATGCATTTGATGATATAGATGATGAGCTTTTTGAAGCTTTAACTTTAAATTGTGAGAAATATAAATAAAAAATGAAAGTGTATAAAAAAAAGTATTAAAAACTTCACAATGAATTTAAATACTTTAATGATCTTGCAAATGACTTAAGGACTTCTAATGAAGAACTCAAGAAATCTTTAGAAAATTTTTATAAAACTTTATCCTTTCTTGATTCTTTGAGAAAAGAAAATGATTCTTTGAAAGGTGAAGTCATGGAACTTTGAAATTCCATCTCTAAATTTCACAAAGGAAAAAAAAATTTTGAATATAGTTATTGTGTCTCAAAGACCTCCCTTAGTGAGACATGGTTTAAGCTTCAATGGAGCCTCTTCATCTACATCCTCTCCCATTACATTCATTAAAGCATCAACACCTCAAACTTCTAGTATAGAAATGATTGGGAAGAAAAGTGTTTCTAGCACTAAGCCACCTAAGCCAAAAAGTGAAGGGAAGGTTCCACAAGGTTTAAGAGCTAAGGCTAAAAGAGCCAACCATGCATACATATAGACAAAAAGGCATGTTCAAACACACACACACACACACAAAAACCTCTCTTATACTCCTCATTCATTTGTTTGCATACATTCACAAAACCAAAGTATGAGAAGGTCTCCTACTCATAATAAGGTTGCTTATAGGAAAAAAAAACTTACAAGTCTAAACTCTAATGTCATTATTGCATGAGATATGGGCACATCAATGCCTTTTTCCACATTAGGAAGGAACATTTCAAATTGGAGGACCCTTCTAAGACTAACCCACAAGGATCCAAATATATTTGTGTATTAAAGCAAAATGTTTGATATTATAGGATGAGGACTCCCTCACCAAATTCTTATTATGAAAAATCTAAAGGTAAATGAAGATTCCTAATGAAGAATGGAAAAGTTTCAAATGGTTACTTGGTATCAAACAATTGATACTAAACTTGTAATGTATCACTTACTTCCTATGTTTTTAACTTGATATATTTATGCTTTTGTCTAAGGGGAGTTACTATGCATTATATTGCTTGATTTATCTATATGTTGACATGTTTGATTTGATTTGAATGATTGTGTTATGAGTTGAATCAATTCATTTTGCATTTAAGGTTTTTTATATTTCAAATGTATAAATCAATCATCAAAATATCATATACTTTATATTAGGGTCATATATAAAAATTCTTAAATTTTTAGCCCTAGTTTGTATGATAAAAAATCTTTAAATATTTGAATTATTTTGCATTTGTGTTTTTTTATGAAATTTCCATATAGTTTATATTTCATCCATTTATTTTCTTATGTGACAAATTGTGATCAATTATGCAAATTGCTTATGTTTGCTATTATTATTTAAGTTTGTGTAATTGACAAGTTTGTGGACATTCCCTCTTTTATTCCTCATTCTCTCTTTTATTGTCTCCTATTTCCTCCTTTTTTGAACTTGCAATGGGGGAGAGGTAATTGATTAAATATACAAAGGGGAACATACAAAAAGGGAGAGAAAATTGACTATATTTGCAACAAGTTAAGACAATGATCTTATTAGAATGACTAAGAGGGAGTATAAATTGAAGGGGAGCATTTAACATTTCAATTTAACCATTTTACTTCATACACATTCTAGAATACACTCATACATTTTTTATCCTTTACCAATTCAATCTAAGTTATTAAAATTCAAAAAAAAAAAAAGAAAGATTATTGGATTAGTTTAGTCAAATCTAAGTCAAAACTCTCTTTTGATCTTTACAATATATAATAAAAGGTTCTAATGTCAATGTCAAGTGTTGATCTTGTAGATATTTAGCTAAGAGCTTTGGAATTTGAATGGAAGTCTTAATCTCAAAGATTGAAATTTGCATCCTAATTTGTGATCAAGAAGCAGAAGCTTGCGACTGCTATCTTGCAAAAGAGTTGAGTAAATTTTATATAGATAATTTTGCGGTGCATGTCGCAACCGTGACTTTTGTACTCACTTGGAGGGAATCAAATCTTCAACTAGATCATGCCAGATGTCCCAAAGAAATGTTAAAATATCAAAATTAGCGGTAGTGAAACAATGGTAGCGACCGCGATCTTGGCGAAACAACTTCTCCATTTAAGTAGATGATTTTACAGTGAGCATTTTGTCCAAAGAGAAAAATAGAGATCACAACTTTCACTATTGCTCAAGGGACGCAACGACTATTTTTATTGAAGAACCAATGGTTTTATGCCACGCGTACTAGCCGTTAGATACAAACAAGGTTATGTGAATCTCGCAACTACGAATGCATGTCTTGATCACGAAGCTCATGTGACAAGCAATAAATGCAAGATCTACCTAGAATACTTTAAAGATTTGGATATAATTTTGTTTGTAATATTTCTTTGATGGTTGTAACCTATAAATACACCACATAATGAATTTGAATGCAAGAGAATAACATTTATTGTAGCCAAAATTCTTGCTAATTTATTTTTCAACTCTTAAGCATTCATATTCTTGTATTTTAATTGTTGTTTGGTGTTAGTATTACACACCATTGGGTTTGGGTTTAAGAGAGACCCTATGTATAGAAAACTCTTGTATAGGTTTAAGTGTTAGCTTTAATAAAATACTTGTGTAAGGTTTAAGTGTGAGCTTTGAGATAACACTTGTAAGGTTTGATATGAGTCTAAACACTAAGTTGGGTGTGAGTTTGTAAAATACTAAGTTGAGTGTGAGCTTATAAAACACTAGTGATTTAGTGAAACACCAAATTGATAAAATTCGGGAGTGGATATAAGGTTGATTAATACCTGAACCAGTATAAAATTCTTGTGTTCATTTTTATTCTACTCTTTCTCTAATCTTTTATTTGTGTGAGCTTCCTTCAAAAATTTAAATTTACCACTAATTCAACAATTTTTTAGTACACAAGAGCTAATAAGGATGATTTTCTAAATCTTCGACTTTATCCGTCCCGCGCATACCTCTTATTGGGATGATAGGAAGGATTAATTATATAAAAATCTCTTTACAACCCTTCAAGATTAAATGCTTTAGGTAATGATTAATGATAAAATAAATGATGACAAGTTTCATGAAATTTAAACTTACGGTAAGATAATATAAATAATGAGACATTTTGATGTCCTTAAATCTATCTAATACCTAGCATTTATTTAGTCTTCATATTTAAATTATAACAAAGTCGATATCAATAAAGTTGGTCTCTATCTAACACCTAGAAAGCCAGCATAATTTGACAAACATGGTAAATTCTTAGAGATTTTAATTCGTGGTAAAGGTATACAATTAGATTAGACGCAAACTCACGCGTTGCGTGAATTGTAATGTAAACTTTTTTTTTTTTATAAATATGTTATTTTTATTTTAGATATAATAACATCTAAACAAATAAATTTAAATTAATATTATTTAAATTATTTTGTATTTTATCATTTAATTTAGATAAATAATTATTTTTTTATTTCTTTTAAATTCTTTTCTTTCATTATATATATTTTATTTCTGTTATATATTTTCTTTTCAATTAGTTATTTCAAAATTTTTTGATTAATTAATATAATACATTAATAATAGTATAAAATTGTTAGTCACTTATCTATTAATATTAATTTAACAAATAATAAACATTGTCATAAATAATTTTTATGACTAACTTGATAAATGATAAATACTCATCATATCAATCAATGAAAATATTTAGTTCAATGGATACATATGTCTAATAAGTTATCATTTCAAATGTTACACTCTCACTAAATTTATACAAAATTCATTCATAATTATAATTGCTAAAACCAAAATAAATTATTTGTTTTCTATAAATTCAAAGAAAATAAATAAATCAATTAATTTATACTTGCCTATTTAAAATAAAATAAAATTATTTTCACTTTATTAAAAATTATTTCGCAATTAATGAGTATCACATTAAAAGATAATTAACTTACATTTACTATGAAATCATAATATCTCCAAGAGACTTTCATTTTAAAGAGTATATTTTATGTGATAAAGAACATCTTTGTGGATATTTAAATATAACGAGTAGAAAATTTTTATGAAGTCCAATAGACTCTATATTTTGCTATTTATTTCACTTTATCCAATAAATATTTAATGTCTTAATTTTTTTCACATTTTCTTTTTATCTAATAAATATTTAATGTTCTTAGAGTATCTCCAAGGGACTCTTTACTTAAACGAATTTTTTTATTATGAAGAGTCATGCAATAAAAAGAGCTTCAATAATCTTTTTATCTCTAAATTATAAATTAAAGAATAAGTTTGACTTTCTATATCTAGAGAGCTAAAACTGACTTTTTTATTTCAATAATAATTAATATATACTCTAATTTTCAAGATATATACTAATAACTTATTGATAAATGTTCTTTTTTTCCTTAAATATTTATTGAATAAAATGAAATAAGAACATTAAATATTTATTAGATAAAAAGGAAAGATAGAAAAAAAATTAAGACATTAAATATTTATTAGATAAAGTGAAATAAATAGCAAAATATAGAAAGTTCATTGGACTTTATAAAAATTTTCTACTCTTTATATCTAAATATCCACAAAAATGTTTTTTATCACATAAAATATACTCTTTAAAATAAAAAGTCTTTTGGGAATGCTCTTATTTCATTTTATCCAATAAATGGTTAAGGAAAATATGAACGTCTATCAATAAATTATTAATATATCTTGAAAATTAGAGTATATATTAATTATTATTGAAATAAAGAGTCAGTATACTTTTTATGTTTATATATTTTACAATTCTATTCTATTATGTTATTATTAGTTTTAACCAAGATACGAATTGAGTTAGCATTACACTTAATTTTATGGTCTTATTTTTATCATTTTAAAATTTAAGCCAAAATCATTTTAACATGCAAAAAATTAAATTTAAATTACTATTAATGCTTACGCTAATAACATTAGATGGTTATAGGGTTAAATACATATAGATTATATATATTTAAAATTTTTAATTTTATTGATTAAATTTTTTATAAGTTATTTTTCTTAAACTTACTTCTAAAAGAAAAATTAATTTTTATACTTCTTTTGAAAAATAATTTAAAAATTAAAAAGTTGGTTCGAAAATACAATTCCAAACAAGGCCTGTTACGAGCAAAGAGTAATAATTAATGGTTGGACAAAAATATAACTCTATTTATTTTATAAAAATAAATTATTTATAAAAATATACAATATTTTATGAATAATAAAATTTATGGCATTTGAAAGATATTAAAATGTCAATGTTCTCTTTTAATTTATAAAATTATAAGAAAATTTAGATTATAAATACTTCTATATTTATTATTCAATATGAGAAAAATAAATTAAAATGAAGATTTTTATAATCTTGCCAATTGCTAGTGACTATCATCGATAAAAAATGATTGGTGATGATGTTCGTTATTAAAGAAGATTGCTAATAATAAGTATATAAATAAATAAGTTTTTATATTTTTTATTTTTTATTTTCATTTGGATGAAAGTAGCATTATCTTTTGAAAAAAAAAATTGTTTTTTTTAAGAATGACTTAATTTTTATTAATCAAAAAAATAATTTTTATTAATTAATTTTCATGAGCACATTAAATATCAAAAGATACAAAAAATATTTTTTAGAAAAAGTATTTTCTGCAATAAATAGAGCTAATAAGTGAAAGATAATTCCAATAACTAAATTTTATAATCAATAAAATTAGTAAAATATCCTTATTATTTTAACGGCAAATATGTATTATTTAAAATTTAATTTCAATTATATTGATTTTTAAATATATATTCCTTCCGTTCCTAAATATTTATCATTTTTTAAATATTGTGCAAGAATTAACCAATTATTAATAGTCTAATACTTCTATAGACTTTTTTAAGGAAATAACTTTTATAGAGTTTATGAATTTTTTAAAGATTTTATGGAATTTATAGGTTTATGAATGATTTTTAAAGACTTTATTTTTAAAGTTTTACAAAAGTCTTAAGAGAATATGAAAAAAAATAGATATTTTATTTTAAAAAGTTATCTAAATTCTATAAAAATCTATTACTTTTAAAAGTAAACGACTTTTTAAATACTGATTAATTTTTATAGACTTTATAAAAGTTTAATTGAATATACCTGATTTTTATAAACTTTTAAAGTTTTTATTGAACACCTCTTGATTTTAATAAATTATTTTAAAGTCTTTAAAAATTTTTATTGGATATTTATTGACTTTAAAAAGTTGTTAAAGTCATTATTGAATATTTCGTAATTTTTAAAGTCCATAAATTCTAATACGCCTTGTAAATTTTAGAAAAATGACTAAATTACCCTTTTTTAAAAAAATACTCAAATTAAATGCACTAGTAAAGATAAAATTGAAGCACGTGCAAGACATAACCTGATAGTTAAAATGCATCATATGAGTAAAAATCTCAATTTCAATTATCTCTATCAACTTTTATGGTGAGAGTTATCGAAAAGTAAGAATTACTTTTTATTTTGTAATCCACAATATTATTCATCTTATCAAGTCAACTATAGATAAAAAAAGATAAAATTGAAAAAAGAATTAAACTTTTATTACTATTACTAATTAACAAATGTTTTGAAATAAAAAAATTTTAAAAAATGATAAATATTTAGAAATGGAGAGTAATAAATAAATTTGTTCTGCTTGTCTTAGGCTATGTTTGGCAAAATTCCATAGGGGGGAAGGAAAATAAGGAAGGAAAATAAATGTTATTTTTCCTCCTTATTTTCCCCCCTCATGTTTGGATAAAAAGGAGAGGAAGGAAAATAAGGAAGGAATTCCCTTGTTTGGATAACCAAATATGGGAGGAAAGGAGGGAAAATATATTATATATTTCCAATTATGCCCTTTAGTAAACAAAACAATTGAATATATAATTATATTGTATAATAATAAAAAATAATTATTTTATAATTTCATTGATTTTAGATGAAATTGAAATTTATATAATGAT
>CATIWR010098789.1:0-39163 GCA_949677035.1 Omphalea diandra | reverse complement strand
CTTATTTGATTTGCAATCCAAGATAGAACTTGAGTTCTCTCATCATACTTATCTCATATTCACTTTTAATTACTTTGGAGAAATCTTCACACAACCAAACATTAGTGGCACTAAAACTAATATCATTTACATATATTTGCACAAGCAATAAACCCTTATTCCTCTATTTGAAGAAGAGTTTAATGTCTACCAACCCTTTGGAAAAAGCTTTCTTTATAAGAAAGTTGCTCAACTTATCATACCAAGCTCTTGGAGCTTGCTTCAAGCCATATAAGTCTTTGATGAGCTTGAACACATGGTTAGGAAAACAATGACTTTCAAAATCAGGGGGCTGTTCAACATACACTTCTTCATCAATGTAACCATTAAGGAAAACACTCTTAACATCCATTTGATATAATTTAAAATTCATATGAGAAGCAAATTTAAGTAAAATCCTAATGGGTTTCAATCTTTCCATAAGGGCAAATGTTTCATCAAAGTCAATTCCCTCATCTTGGTTATAGCCTTTGGCTATTAATCGAGTTTTGTTTCTAACTATGGTTTCATGCTCATCAAGCTTATTCCTAAAAACCCATTTGGTTCCAATGATGGAATGTTTTTGAGGTCTTGGAACTAAGGTCCATTCTTTGTTCCTTTCAAATTGATTGAGTTCATCTTACAAAAACCCGATGCTCATCTTTTATGGCCTCATTTATGGTCTTAGGCTCAATAATATGCATTTCTAAATAAAGATCTAGTTGTTACCCTACTTGATGGATCACATATGATGAGATCTCTTGGATGATCTATCTTGAAGACCCAATCCCTTTCTAGCTGAGTTTGCTCTTCATTTGGAGTAGGAAGAGGATGATCTGAATTTTTCTCACTCCTCATTTTTTAGGTTTGTTCACATTTTGCCCTTCTTTCTTAATATTCAACTCACTTATAGGACTAGCAAGATCATCAACATCTTTTTCTTTCCTTGAAGAAGTGGGATCAGATTCATCAAAAACAACATACATAGACTCCTCAATAACAAGAGTTTTCTTGTTGAAGGCTTTATACCCTTTGTAGGTATTAGAGTGTCCAAGGAAAATTCCTTCATTGGATTTAGAGTCAAATTTGTTAAGGTTGTCTTTAGTGTTTAAAATAAAACACGTGTAACCAAAAACTCTAAAGTATGTAATCTTGATTTCTTATAGTTCCATAACTCGTAGGATATTTTCTTCAATAAGAGCCTGACCAATACTCTATTTAACACATAACAAGAAGTGTTTATAGCTTTAGCCCATAAGTATTTAAAAAGATTATACTCATTTAACATGGTCTTAGCCATTTCTTGAAGAGTTATATTCTTCCTTTCTACTGCACCATTATGTTGTAGTGTTCCAGGAGTAGAGAAGTTGTGTGAGTTACCATACTCAGCACAAAGACTGGAATTTTGCATTAACAAACTCTCCTCCATGGTCACTTCTAATATAAGAGATCTTCAAATCCTTTTGGTTGTGAATTCTCTTAGCAAAGGGCTTAAAGATATCAAAAGAAGAATCCTTGTGAAGAAGGAACAACACTTAAGTTTACCTAGAGTAATCATCTATAATGACAAATGCATAATGCATACCTCCTAAGCTAGATACTTTAGTGGGTCTAAATAAGTCTATGTGAAGCAATTGCAAAGGTCTAGACGAACTTACTATGTTCTTAGCTTTGAATGAAGATTTTACCTATTTTTCTTTTTGACATGCTTTACAAACTCCTTCCTTTGCAAACTTGATTTCAAGCAATCCTTCAACTAAGTTTTTCCTTTTCAACTTATTGAGGAGTTCCATGTTTGCATGTCCTAGCCTTCTATGCCAGGTTTTACCTTCTTCCGCTATGTCAATGAGTTTGGCTTTCCCATTGTCTCTAAATTATACATTTCTAAGGCATTCATATCTATTTAGTTGCGTGAAGAACTCTCTTTCTCTTGTTATGTGCTTTGAACATCTACTATCTAGATTCCACTCTTTCTTTCAAAATTGGTATTTCAAGCATTTTTACAAAACAAAGAGGATCAAGTCTTAGGTACCCAAATCTTCTTGGGTCCTAGAGGGTTAGTTTTAGCCATCTGATCATTGTGCCTTATAGTAAGACAATGATAGGCAATGTGGCCATAAACACCATAGTAGAAGCACTTACCATTAAAATGCACTAGTGTCCTATTTATAGGTAAAACATGCACATGATATTTATGAGGTTTGTAACTCCTTTGAGCTAATTGTCTTGGAGTGTTTCTCATATGAGGTTCTCTCATGTAAGGTGTAAACCTCTATGCATGAGTATGCCAATTTTTATGCCTTTGGAGACTTTGCCTATTAGGTTTGTAAGAGTAATACATGTAGGCATAATTTGCTTTAGAAGGAACATGTCTCAATTGTATATGAATGGACTGAGACCTAACCTTTATACCATTGGTCTTGGCATTTCCCTTTATGGGAACTTTAGGCATTCTTATAGGTTTAGACGACTAACTTCCTTAGCCTTGACAAACACTGTCTTGGAAGTAAAAGGAGCAGTAGAGGTAGAAGCATTATATCCTAATCTATGTTTTATGGATGTGCTCCTTTAAACTTTGAGGATGGAGTCTAGTTTCTCCTTTCCTTTGGTAAATTTGTTGAGATTATCCCTGAGCTTAGAGTTATCAGCAACTAGAGACTTAACCTTCTTAGCCAAGATCTCTTGACTCTTAGCACAATCTTTTAAGGATTTATTCTCATTCTTAAGAGTGAAGGTGTTAAACTTGAGAGTCACCACTTTCATGGTCAACTTAGTGATAATAAAATATAACTCATTCCAAGAATAAAAATGAAAAGGATTTAACTCATTCTCACCATCATTGTCAATATCGTTGTTGGAGGAATGCTCACTTGAAGACTCATATGATCTTTCTTCAATTGCCATTAGACATAGATTACCTAGCTCTTTCCTAATCTCTTTCTCATCAGGTTTGGATTCACTTGTATCGTCCCAAGTAACTTTGTACATCCTTGTCTTTCTTGGAGTTATATTTCTTAGTAGGAGCTTTGCTCTTCTTTACCTTAGGATAATCTGACTTGATGTGCATTTTTTCATTGCATCTATAGCAAATGAGTGACTCTTATTACTTTTCTTCTTGGATGATCTCCTTGCCTTTTTACTCTATGAAAGAAATTTTTTTACTTTGTTCATTATGAGGGCAAGGTGCTCATCTTTACTGTTATTTTCATCATCACTAGAAATAAATGTTAGTAAGTAAAAAGAAAAGGGGGATTCAGGGTGTACCTCTTTGGCTTTAAGAGCCAAGTCTTTCTTTCTCATTCTAAAGGGTTCAAACATCTTTTCAAGTGTGATGTCATCAACTAGAAGCTTTCCCATAAGTTCATCCAGAGATAGGACTTTCAGTTTGTTAGCCTCCTCTATAGCTATCTTTTTAGTTTCCTACTTGTCTTTAAAAAGAGTTCTTAGAATCTTAGCAACCATATATTCATTGGAGTAGGACGTCCCAAGAGTTTTGAAAGTTCCCATAATATCAATGAACCTATTGTACTTCTCAGTTATGGTCTTACCAGGCTAGTATACAAAAGTTTCATAAGTATACGTATGCATTTGCATTTTTTCTTTTTAACTTCGCTATTGCCTTCATGCTGAGTTTGCAAAGTGTCATAGATTTCCTTTGTTAATGTGCACATATGTAGCTTTGCATACATAGATTTGTGGATTGCATAAAAAAGAATGTGCATGGCTCATTTATTTTTGAGATTTGCGTTTTTTTCTTCTATTGTCCATTCACTCTTGGGCTTGGGAACAAGAACATCACCGACTAATTTAGTTGGAACTTCTCTTCCTTCTTCAATAATTCCCATAGATCTATGGTTTCACTGTCTAAAATTATTTTCATTTGATTCTTTCAATACCCATAGTCGTCTCCTTTGAAGAATGATGGTTCATGGATTGATTGTGATTCCTCATAACTTATCATGATCTTTACTTTGAACACTTAAGCCTTGATAGAGAGACGGGCTCTGATACCAATTGTTGTCCCTTGGTGCCCTGGAAGGGTGGGTTGAATATGGCAACAATAAGTAAAAACCAATAACTAATTTATATGGAAATAAATAGAAGTCTACACAATCAATTTATAGAGATTCCACACAACCCTACCTACGTCCTCTCTTCTAATCTTTCACTAGAGTTTTTCACTATCAAGATAGTCTTCAGGTGCTATCAATCACTTTTACACCAGTAGTTTTCAGGCACTACTAAGCTATTACAAGTAGACTTCTGGGTACTACTAAAACTGTTTCCCAAAGTTTCACAAAAATGATTTAGATATACACAGATCTTCTAAATCAAAAAACTTTCTCTAAAGAATGTACAATTTAAGGATAAGAAAGAACACTCATACTCAAGCAGTAAACAATAATCATCATACTCACAAATTATGCTTGACTTAATAGTGAGTTTTGAGAAATGTCTTAAGCTTGTTCTTTAACTCTGTTTTCTAAGAAGTCTTATGCAAGTTTTGACAATTGATCTTTCCTTGAAACTAGATCACACTTGTTTCACCCTTTTGTTAAGGAAGGTTTTCACAACAAAATAAACTCGTTTTTGACCGGTTGTCACTTTTTCTCTACTTAATTCTGTTGTGGGAGAGTCCTTTTATAGGTAAAGATACAAAACTAGTCATTAAAGAGAAGACTATCCCTCCATGTCAAAAAGCAGTCATTCAACATCTGTTGGACTGTCTCCACTCCCATTGTTAGGTGAAAATACAACTTCAATGATCATTAATTTTATTGAAATGCCCATTGGAACTAGTTGTTAGATAGAGATATGTCTAGATGTTTTTCTTCTTACTTTCTTAATTTTTTAGTCACTAACTTCTTCAACTACTATTGGAGCTTCTCAACGCCTGTTGAAATTAAACTTCAACTCTTGTTGGGACATGGACAATGCCCAGTTGAAAATCTCCAAGAGGTGAACTTGATGCTCTATTTTTTAAGATTTTGTATAGTGTTTCAACGACTGTTGGCTTTGGTTCAATGTCCATTGAAAAGTGTCCCAATGCTTATTGACCATTTGAGCATCTTCTGTTGGAGGGTCCAGAGACTTTAGCTTTGCCTCGGTGCTTTTCCAACACCCATTGGTATAATTTTAATGTTTATGTCGATGCTACGAGAGTTTTGTTCTCATCGAGTCACTTGGTCCAATGCTTGTTGCGAAAATGCAATGCCTATTGAGGTATCAATGAGCCACGACCATTGCGACAATGCAACAGTCATTGGGCTAGGTTAACTTGCGAAGCTCAAGAGTTTTCAACATCCAACACCTGTTGAGCAATGAAAGAGTTGATGGTTAAGGAGTCCAGAAACTTAACTTATGTTTGGGTGTCACTTCATCACATGTTGATTATCTTCAACGCCCATTGATCAAGTTATAACGCTTATTGAAATACAACAATACCTATTGGCTTTGAATACTTAGAGTTTTTTCCAAAAACACTTCTTTTTTAAACCTTTGATTAATAAATTGATGTACCTGCAAGATCTTACATACAAACTCAAATAAGAGTTAGATCCAAACAAGAGTTAGAAGTGTTTTTAATTATCAGAACAAGTTTGGTTTACAAAAAAACTCCCAAGCTAGATCCAACAATTAAGGAATATAAAACTTTTTTAAATTTACAATAATAGTAAATTTAAATAGATGGATATGTTTTTTTTAGAAAACTAAATGTTATTTCAATATTTGAAATTTGTGATTAATTAAAATAACTAGAACAATAGATATTATTCTAATTTTAAAATTTGTGATTATTTAAATTACTGAAACAATGGATAAAATTTTTTATATCTTTAAATTATTGTGACTTTATTTTTAAATATTTAAAATTAAAATAAATATAATTTAAATTCAAAAATTTTAAATTAAACTAAAAAATTAATAAATGATAAATCACAAATTTATACTAAAAATGTGATTTACAAAAAGTATTTCTCTCATAAAAATAAATTTTATTATATATTATATTTTTAAAATACGTTTATAAATATCAATATTATCCTAATATTATTATGATATTTTAATTATCGTAGTGAATAAATGTTTATTGATAATAGGCAATAAAAATAAATTCTTTATTTTTTAATATTATTTTATTTAGTTTTTTTTATTAATACTACATAACTCTTATTCAGTTTTTAAGTTTGGTATTTTATCATTTTATCTTAAAGTTGTTTTCATTCACTTATTAATAAAAAAATATATTTATTAAAAATTTTATTGTATATGTATTCTAGAAAATTTTTAATTGTTTATAATTTTAAATACTTTTAATTTTTTTATTTATATGACTATAAAAGTAAAAAAATTAATAATATATTTAATAAAAATTAATAATATATTTAATAATTATTTTAATTATGTGCAAGGTAAATAAAAACTAGTAATTAAAAAAAAATACTGGAACATTTTTTAAAAGGTTGACCCAATTTGAAAAACTTGATAGATGAAAGCTATGAAAGCTTCTTCTCAATAAAAATTTATATATACATGTAAATTGTGTGTAGTAATATTTGATATTATTATTATTGTAAATATATGATCTTGTTTGTTAAATATCAATAAGTTTATGTTGTGAGAATATTTTTAAATATATATGAAAGTAACATAGTTATATTACAAGTAATTTAATAAATGTTGACAAATTTTTAAATTTTAATTTTTTAAAATTAATTTTTTATTCATAAAATGTATATTAAAAATATATAATCAATTAAAATTTTTATTTTATTTCAAATTCACTTATTAGTAAGAATATCAAACACAACCTTAGTTCCAACATCGAGTTCAAGCATCTGAAAGATTCACGAGTCTCAAAAAGTTAAAATCACTTGTTAATTATTTCCCACAACACTTTTATGCACAATATTAGAAGAACCCACATATCGTACATATCACAAAATAAAACTTTCACTAAAGTCATAAGAAAAAAAATTTGTTTATGTATATATATATCTACACACCGTTTTACTTATCTGAATGCGGCACCGTTTTATTGTCTTTGAAAGCTCTTTTTAAGTACTGATCAACGCAGCACCGTTTCATGCTTTGTTGCTTTCTGTCTTCTTTCTGTTAAATGACCGTTGCCCTTCAACTAGCCGTTGCTTTGCTTACTTTTTCACTTGTAACAATATCTGGAGTTGATTGTAGGGGTGAGTAAAAACAAGACTGACCGAAAAATTGACAAAATTGAATTGGTTCAATTTAATCTTTTGATAAAATTGATTCGATTCGATTTTAATTTTAAAAAAAATTTCATTTTTGGTTCAATTTTTTAGCTAAAAAGCCGAATTAATTAAAATTATTAATAAATCAAATCAAATTGAATATAATCAGATTTAAAATATATATAATTTAATCAAATAGAATCGAACTAAACTTTATAGGTTTGGTTCGATTTATAGGTATCTAAATTTCAATTTAATCAATTCGGTTAATTCAATTTTTCTAAAAATTTTGGTTTGGTTCAATTTTAAGATATAAAATTTAATTTATTCAATTTTAATTAAAAATCGAATCAAATTAATCAAAACGAACATTTACTTACTCCAAATTGATTGAAAATTGACAAGATCGTAATGAAGCTATTTAAGGAAACATCCGGGAAATTTCAAGATGCCTCATCAATTGAGCTGCCAATTTCTTTTGGTCTTGTCCTTCACCAAGTGGTGAATGCGAGTCAAACTACTCACAACACAATTCAGATTTTACTTCAAGTTACCTTAATTTCCCAATTGGGTTCGGAAAGACCATCTCATGACTGATTGATTGATAATTTCAAAAAAATTAAAAAAAAAAATCTCTGGACTCATTGATTTGTTAGGGTTAAAAAACAATATTTTTAAAACTATATCAGAATCTAATTAGTTAATAGCTTAGCCAGATCGATCAATTTAATTTAATAAAATATTTTTTTATTGTTCTGAAAATAAATAAATAATATTCAAAAAATAATAAATTTATATAATACGATAAAATAATAAAAAGTATTTTTAAAATTTGAATAAAATAGTGTAATTTTTTAAAAATTTTTACAAAACTATATAATTTTAAGTTGAGCTAATTTGATCTAATTTTTAGTTTTAGATTGGTTTTTAGATTTCTTTTCAATTTTAATTGATTTTTAATATTGAATTGAACTAAATTACTGATTAATTCTAGATTTTTTTGATCCAACTGATCGATCCAATTTAATTCTAAAAATATTGGTTAAAAACAACTCAACCTACTCATGGTTTGACCACAAAAATAATTAATACTCTAGTCATCATCATGGGCTAGCACTGGAAGCATGCTGAATTATCATTCCAATGTCAATTCTAATACATGAGTAAGCATTAAGTATGATGACCAGATTTTTTTTTTTTTAGCACAATAAGCATCGCAAGTATATTACTCTTCAAGTTCATCAAAATGTCAGGCTCGACCTCTACTTCCCCGAAGCCAACAACGTATGTACTGCATTGCATATGCTTGAGATCAACTGAAAAAAAGTGTACAAGAAGCCATAGACCCTGTTGCTTTCAGTTTTCATATGTTGATTGGCGTAGGCCACCAATCACAAATTGACAATTCAAGCGTATATGATGTGAAAGCGTCATCTGCTTGCTTGTAAATATTGGTGCTGAGTGTTGAGCTAATACAATCAATCCAGTCTTTTCATGGTACATGAGCATCCATAATGGCTTCCAATTATTGACTTCTTTTTTTATTTGTACATAACAGTAAAAGGTGTTTTCAAGTGAGTTTTAATATCATTTGAGACTTCATCTTCTTTCTAAATTAATTCAAATTTACATCCATGTTCAATCTATATAGATATTCAATGATTATTTCCAATGTTGTCAAGTATCTCTCTAATTAATTGTATATAGGATGGAACTTATGTTGTATAAAAATTCTCTATTGAGTCATATTTTCGTGTGTTTAGTATATTTTTGCATTGGCTTATTGTTAAAAAAATTTAAATTTTTGTAAGTTTTGATAATTATATTTAATCTTTTACATTATGCATGGACAAAGGATAACCTATCAAGAAGGAAAGAGAATAGAAAGATAATTAGTTATAATTATGTTTAGATATTTAAATTTTTTAGGAAGTGAAGAGAATAGAAGGGAAATGATTCCCCTTCATTCCCCTTAGAAAAGTGAAATTGATTGCACTCTAACTTAGGATGTAAAAAAGGTCAGTTCATGAGAAAAAAATGATATATTGCCTTTTTTATCATTAAAACATACATTTTTTCATTTATCAATTTGCTCTTTGTCGTTTAACATTTATTATTCTCTTTCTCTCTCATTCATCCCAATAAAATTAACACATTTCTTTTTCATTCCCTTTAATCATTATTTATTATGAAACTAAACATAAGTTGGTAAAAATTTTCACTTTTCCTCCTTTCAATTCTTTCCCCATCCCTATAAAATACCTTTCCCTTCCTCTCCACTGCAGCCATGTATAGTATTTAATTTTGATAAATTTAGCTAAATTTACAAACGTTTTAACAATTATTTTCAATTTGTAATTTTGACTAAATTTAAATGATATATTTCATGATGAAGATGACACATTGGATTGGATTTTAAGTTCATTGTCACCTCAATTATCATAAGTTTTAATATTCAATTCCATGTATCATCTACGTTATGAAATATATCATTTAATTTTGATCAAAATTACAAATTAGACATAATTACTAAGAAATTTATAAATTTATCTAAATTTGTTAAAATTTAAAGGATTAGACATAATGAATAATGATCAAAACATTTAAAAGTTTGAATTTTTTTGATTAGTAAGCCTTTTGCATTTTATAAACTTTACATATTTATATTTTTTCACTTATATTTAAAAAAATTATTTTTTTGTAAATGTTACACGTTTCTCCCTTTTTAATATAAATATTACATGTTTTCTCCCTTTCCACATGCTTCCATTTTCATGCTACATTGATAGTAACAAAAGAAATAAATTGTAGTCCCACTACCTCCCTCTTGTTTCATATGTAGAGCAGGGAAACAACCAGACCTGTTCACCTTTCAAATTGTCCTGGAAGATAAGGAATATCACTGCATTCTATTTTGTCTTGGACTTGTAACGAGCAGGGGAGAATCTGCTAGGAAAGTGATGAGGTGTTTCCAACTTCTTGCTTTATAAAAGGATCATATCTAGTTACGGTTTTCACACAACAAGTTCTATCTTGAGCGAGCGAGTGAGAAGAAAAGAGAATTAAAATCCACTACCTAGCTAGGCTTAAAGAGAAGAAATTAAGAAAAGAAATGGTGATCGATCCGGGAATGAGCAGCTATGAGGCATTGCCCCTCTTGTCTTTGAACCATGTGTCTTTGCTATGCAGATCAGTCTGGGATTCCACGCGATTCTATGAGGATGTTTTGGGCTTTGTTTCCATCAAACGTCCTTCATCTTTCAAATTTAATGGAGCTTGGTTTGTTCTTTACCTTTACATCCATAATTATCTTTCAAATGTGATGGATCTTGATTCGTTGTTTATCTTTTCATCCACAATATATCATTTATGAAGTATAAAAATTTTTATCGCGCTATATTTTTTCATTTTCAAAATATTTCTGCATTTTTTTATTTTTCAAGTGTCTTTCACTTTTTTTTATAAATTTTTAGAAAATATGGTTTTCTCATATTCGTTTCAATGTTTCTCCATTTTTGTGTCTCCATCTCCATTATATACTACATAATATAATATAATGCTTGATATAATATATTGTATGACTGAAATTCATCTGATTTTATTATATTACATTCAATGCTTTGTAGTATGAAGTAAGTAATATGTTTAATTCTTAAAAATGAGTAACTCATTGAGTTATTATTTGAATTTGTTATGTAGGTTGTACAATTATGGCACTGGAATACATCTGATTGAGAACCCATACATTGATGAATTTGAGCCCATAATTGAAGCACGTCCAATTAATCCCAAGGATAATCACATCTCTTTCCAGGTAATTAATAACAGTTTTTAATTGTTTTCTTTTTTTTAAAGCAATCTCAACTTTAATGTCCAATAGATTCATATATAGTCTAGTAAGCAACCATCTAATCTCGCAATAATATTGACCAAAGTTTTTCTGAAATTTTATTCTACACAGTGCACAGATGTTGTAGTTGTTAAGAGGAGACTCGAAGAAATGGGAATACGGTATGCGACCGCAGTGGTAGAAGATGAAGGAAACAAGGTGGAACAATTTTTCTTCCATGACCCAGATGGATACATGATTGAAATCTGTAACTGTGAGAACATACCAATTATTCCACTCTCTTCCTGCTCATTCAGGCCTAGAAAGATGTCAAGCTTCAACACCTGTGGATTCATGGAGAATGTGATGATCGAGAACCTGAGCATGGACATTATGGACATTTCATTTTGATCAAATCCGGAGAAAAGCTGTTGTTAATCTTGTATTTTACCTTCAAGCCAACCTATTGTAAGATCACAAGCCAGAAGTCTACTCTATACTTGGCAATTACCAAGATTGGAGGATGACTCATTTACCTTCTTGTACCCGAATTAAGTGAAGTTGAACTTGTTAAATTTGAGTTGGATCGTAAAATTCAAAATTTGAATTTAATTGTATTTTATTTTTAAATTTGAGTTCGATTCAGCGAAGTACACAGAACATTCAAATTTAATTTAATTTGATTCACATTAACTATTCATTTAAAATTTCTTTTAAAATCTCAAATTCAAACTTTAAATATTTTAATTAAGCTCAAAATCTAAATTATTTCAGTTTAACTTTATTATATAAATTACCAAAATATAAAGAATAATATAATACTAAAACGTTAACATTTGTTTAGATTGATTAACATTTCGAGTTAAATATTTTAATATAAACTAAATTCAAAAAATTATTTGAATAACTCAAATTCGAACTTTACTCTTAATCTTGTATATTTTTTGCCTGGATTTTGAGTAACATAAATTCATTTACATCTTTACCCAAACTTATGCGCAATCTTTAATCTTCCCCAAATTAATTATTTTGACTTAATGACAACCCTATTTAGATTTTGGGCTCAATTAAACTGAATCTCTCCACTGTAAACAGGTACTCTCTCTCTCTCTCTCTCTCTCAAACTAGTCTTGTTTGGGGATTTATTTAATAAAAATATAATTTCAGCATATAATTATTCATCTTCACAGATTCAATACTTTCATGAAATTCTTCAAATTTTTATCTAACATACGAAAATTGAAATCATCGAGTACTACTTAACAATCAAAATCCAATTTGTTAAGAGTATTGAAAGATTCCCTCCCTTCTTTTGAATTCATTGAATTAAATTTGCAAAGCGTTCTGGATCATTTCGAGCACTGGTTGGTTGATTTTAAATCGCGTTCGAAAACGTTTCATGTACGAAACGGAGAAAAACGGTTTGGGCAGATTTGAAAATTTGGAAAACGCGTTTCTTTGATTAAAACCAACCGACAGACCCAAAAGAGCCAAACAAACCATAGCGCTGTTTGTTCTCTGTTCTCGCCTTCCTTTTCTTCTCCGACGAGCGACGACTCAAATCAACGTATCCCACTCCGACGAAGACGTCTCACTTCTCTTCTTCTTTCTCTACCGGAAATCGAAAACTACTCTTGCTCTCACTCTGAAAGCCGCCGCTGCTCTCGGATTCACAAAGGCAGAGGTTGTCGGCGGCGTTGATATCCGGGTAGGAAAGGGTGTGATCCTGTGAGTAGGTTTTCCTCATCTTTAAACTTTAATCAATCCTTTGACGACTGAGATGCTTGTGGGTCAATGCTCATAAACTGAAATCTTTTGTTTTTAGAATAATGAGCTTATTTTTCGAAATTGATTGTGGGTCATATTTCGTATGAAATTGGTAATTGGGTTATATATACTTGAACTTGAAACAGTAGGTGGACCTTAACATTATGCGTTTCCCCACGTTTCATTTTCTAAATTTCTCCATTTCCATTTCATAGAGTTTGAAATAATGGGCAAGATGAACATGCTTTTCTTTTCAATGCAATGACTTATCCTCCCTGGATTCATGTTTAGTTATTTCTCTCCGTTTAGCTTCCTTATTAAATGATGAGTCTTTATGTTATGTGGTTTGCTAATTCTGATTATGCAATTCTATGCAACACATTGGAAGGTTGCAGATGAGCATTTTTTAGAATGCTTCCTCATAAAGTGATTATTGATTGTATGTAACATTTCCTTTCCTGTATTATGTCTCCAAAATGGATGATAAACCAAACCCATTTTTTGCTTATGTTAATGTTTTTTCTTCATTTGAGTTTTAAACGTTTGGTTTTTCCTGTTTCCAGTTTTTCCTTCCTCCTATAACTTGTTTTATCTAGCATTTTAGGCCCTATTGTTTAATAAATATACATTATGTTATGCTTCTGTTTATTTTCTTGTGTATAACTAGAAAAATGCAGTGAATTTCGATTATACTTCTTTAAGAATGCAGTGAATATTCTCAGTCTTATAGTATGCAAAAAAAAAAAAAATCACTTTGACCATTTTATATTTTGATAAGTAATTATCTAGTTCTTAATGATCTATTAATATATAAAAGTTCAATGAGTTAATCACCATAAATTAAAAATTCAATTAAACAAGCATTAAAATTGAAATTTAAAATAATAAAAGATATGCCTTAACAAAGCAAAGACAATCACAATCAGATATAACTCGATAAGAAAGGAAAAATAAAAACATTAAAATATAGGTGTTGCGTGTAAAACACTTGCAAGTGCACAAATTTTTTCAAGTAATATACTAAAAGGTAGAGATTGTTCCCACTAATACTGATTTTCATAAGTACCAAAAATCAAAATTTCTTATTATCAGGTAACAGAATAGTGAAAAATAATAATTTTAAAAATCTGAAATTCTAAAATTAATTAAAACAGAATTTAAATTAAGAAAACTCTTATTTAAAATGATTTCTAAGGAATTCGGATTACACAACAATATTTTTACAATTACACACAATTTATTTTTCTAGTGAATGAATTATCTCGAAGATGAATTTCCTAGATTACCTGATAATTTCTCTCAAACAAAATTAGATTTATCACTACTGAAATTATGTTTACTCTCGTAATCACAAAACTCAATAGCGATGCAGTAGATTCTTTGATTATTCTTTGAACATCTCTAGAGATTAATCCTACTCTCATGGTATTAATTCTCTAGTTTGATGTGCTATGACTAATCCTAGACTTCCACTTAATAACAATGCATTAGATTCTTTGAATATCTTTTGAACATCTTTAGAGGTTAATTCTACTTGTGATATTAATTCTCTAGTTCAACGTGTTATGCCTAATTATAGACTTTCACTTTCGCTTCATGATCTATGATCTCAACCCTTAAATATAAGTAGTCATCATACATCCAAATAAATTAAATTTAAACACAGTAAATCAAGAAAACCTAACAATATACAATCTCTTTATTTAATTATAAAAAAATGTTGGGTTTTCACTCTAATCTCTAGAATAGAAAAGTTAGTTGGTTCTAAGAGAAAAAGAAGAAACAAAATTGGAGAAACCTATTGAAATGAAAAGAAGAAATCGCTAAAAAGAATAATATTACCCTAACAACGAAATCTCAGAAAACTGTCACAATCTCTCAAAAATTCTCTCACAAATTTGAATAGATCTCGATTTGAATTCTTCTCTCCGAATTTGTTTGTTTCCCTCCGAATGAATACCCTCGATCTCTTTTGTTGCTTAAAAGAAATGCTATCCTACGTTTTGCATTCTGTCATGATTGATCTGCATGGCCTGATGTATAGGCCATACAACAGTTCACGCATTTAACTGCAACAACAATTCTGCACGGTTGACTAGTCAACCCTGTAATCCCTCATTGTCTTATGCATAACTACAATTATGCTTATTTTTCGAGAATTTCTTAAGAAAATCAATAAAGAGACATAAATGACTTATTCTAAAATAAAAAATACTGAGAAAATAGGAAAAATTCAAAATTTCTAACCTAAAATTATGTACTAAAAGAATTCGTATCAAACTCCTCCAAACTTAGAGTTTGCTTGTTCTTAAGCAAAAGAAAGATCAAATAAAAAAATTTCTTAATTTAATAATTACAAACTATTGGATTTAGAGAAATGCCATAACAACCAAGCATTCTCAATTTGTAAGAAAATTTAAGTCATTTAATTTCATTTTTCAAAATTTTGCAAACAATTTCAAGTATAACTGCAACAACGATTCTGCACGGTTGACTAGTTAATCCTGCGATCTCTCATGGTCTTATGCATAATTGTAATTATACTCATTTTTCGAGAATTTCCTATGAAAATCAATAAAGAGACATAAATGACTTATTCTAAAATAAAAAATACTTAGAAAATAGAAAGAATTCAACATTTCTAACCTAAAATTGTATACTAACAAAATTCATATAAAACTCCTCCAAACTTAGAGTTTGTTTGTTCTTAAGCAAAAGAAAGATCAAATAAAAGAATTTCTTAATTTAATAATTACAAACTATTGGATTTAAAAAAATGCCATAACAACCAAGCACTCTAAATTTACAAGAAAATTTAAGTCATTTAATTTTATTTTTCAAAATTTTGCAAACAATTTCAAGTATAAATCAACTAAGAAATTTACAAAAAATCACAATACACATTTTTTTTCTACTAATGCAATTTAAAATCAAGTATCATATAGGTTAATGTTGCCAAAACTCCTAATAACATAATGTTATACTAAATTTCATAAACAAGTATACATAATTAATCTCCACTAATGCAATTGCACAATTAAATAGAGATCAAAAGATCTTTATTGATTTGTAACGTGGCTAGAGGTTAGTAATTTACCAACATAAGGATAAAAAGTACAAGTGAGAGAATTTTAAGAATAAAATTTATTTAAGAAATACTAAAAATTTCATATATTTTAAAGTTTCACCACTTAACCAACCTCTCCTACTTCATTCTCAACAACAATTACCTTATTTATTATAATTCTACACAAACTTATGAGCAAATTAAGGATATAATGCTCTTTTATAATTGTGAGCCCAAAATGATACTAACTTTAAATCAACAAAACTTTACAATTTTTCAACTTTTTTTTTTTGTTGAAATAAAAAAAACAATGATAGTTATAAAATTTGCAGCTATATAATTACAATTATTATATTTCTTCACCAATTTCCTCCATATCTCAAGCATTTGCAACTTATGCACACCCAAACATAGAAGAATATATTCCACTTTCTCATCTCGCATCGTGGAAATTCTAGTATTACTTAAGACAAATTCAATTCTATAGATTTTCTTGAAGGTTATACCATAACGTGAGTTTTACTGTAAAAGGGATAAGGGCGCCAAGAATAAGTCATATACACCCTCTTAGAGTGTATTTCATGGCTCAAAGAGGGTATAAAAAGGGTAAAATGAAGGTGTGGATGAGACTAAACAAGCTGAACAATGAATGCCTAAATTATTTTTTTGTTCAAATGTGAATTATTATTTCGCTTCGAAAGATTGCGTGCATTGTTAGAATTAGTGAAAAAGTTTTTAATAAGCTACCAAACACATGCCTTGAATTTAAATAAGCAATCATTACGATGTGTAATGGTTTAAGCACATTTTCAATCAATATTATATATGAGAATTGCTCACATCATTTATCAAATATCCTTAAATGTCTAAATTTTCAAAAAAGAAAATCATGCCTAAATTATCATGACATTTTAATAAATCTAATTTTTCATAATTATTTCATTGATCAATACTCAAATTCAATTATTTTTTTGCTCTTGAATATACAATTTTTCAAACATGTTGGATTACTATTGACAATAGAATGATTGAATTTAATCAAAGAATAATCATAAATAACTAGCCATAAAAAAGAATCCTACTAATCTTAAATGAATCAAATTGAAATTAAAAATTTCAAATATATGTCCATTCCTCTAAACTGAAAGACAACATTGTCCTTTGTTTGGTGAAATTAGATAATTGAGAAATTAAAATTAAGAAAACAAAAACCTCACTCTCTTGTTGCATTTTTGATGTGTAACATGGAGTCATGGAATTTCCGTGGATTGTGGAATGTTGCATTGCTATTTGATTGCTTGTTCAAATTTTTTGTGCTTCATATGTTATCCTTCACAAACAATAACTGATGAGTATGATATGTGATAAAATAAAACAAACTCGAAAACAATATAGAACCTGGTTTTAATAGTGTGGTATAGTGGTGCATTGGCTGTTGCATGTAACATGCGACATCCCATGCACCTGAAAATTGAAATTTCAACAGGTTAATTTCTATCACAATCTGTTAGTCCAAAAATGCATTTCACGCACTCATTCAAGCTTAATGACAATTTCTATTTCCATAATTCAGCTCTCACTAAAATTTGTGACATAGGATGAAAATATTCTACAGTGTGTAACTTAAAATTAGCATTACAAGATTTGCTTCCTGTCAAAACAACTTAGTTTCTAATACACCTATTAAGAATAAACCAAACACAAAAAGCATATCACTTAATTCTTCAGGCTAACTAACTCAATAGAATCACATATTTTGGAGACAATAAAATTCTAATAGAATTGTGCGGTATGAAATCTGTCATTTGTTGTTATCCATCTTGATAATGCATAGTTTTTTATTGCGCATGAACTAATTTGTGAATTCATTTAAAGCTCAAAATGGAGTGATCATAATGACAAAATTTGACATTCGCATATACATAATAACTTACACATTTCACAAAAATCAATAACACAATAGTTCAATTCATGACTTCGATATTTGAGCTTTTTGACCTACAATTTGAAAATCAAATTGCATCCCAAACATTCATATTCTTAATTATACCAACAACAGAAATTCAATGGCTCCACAAATCCAATATCCAACACAAAATGGAGTGATTTGTGAATTCATTTAAAGCTCAAAAAGGAGTGATCATAATGACAAAATTTGACATTCACACATCCATAATAGCTAACACATTTCACAAAAATAATAACACAATAGTTCACTTCATTATTTCAATATTTGAGCTTTTTGACATGCAATTTCAAAATCAAATCGCATCCCAAACATTCATATTCTTAGGTATACCTGCAACATAAATTCAATGGCTCCACAAATTCAATATCCAACACAACACAGTCATATACACAAAAATAAAACACTATCCAAAAAGGAAAAAAAAAAAAATCAAATAGAACGACCATTTAACCCTTTGTTTGAAAATGAAAATTAAATAAGAAGAGATAGAGCAATCCTTTACAATCCTGATGGTAGTGGAGTGAAACCCATAAATGCATAAAATACGGTGAGATGCTCTTGCATAGTTTTAACCTTCATGTCTAGCTCCTGAATCCGCAGTGCCAGTTGGCTGTAAGTGGTTCTGGTGTCTCCTCTTCCTCCTCCTGCTCGGCATAAATTTCGCGGTGGACCAAAACATATTTCCCATGTTCCTACTTGCATATTTGAATTTGTAGCAAGTAAGAGCAGTCAAAATATTTAATTGGTGTTGTAGGTGTCATCTTGCACTCATGGTACTTGAAACTCGGATAACCAGTAGTGATGACAATGGCCACAAATCTGACTATAATTTTTCCTTTTATGGCTACTGCTATGAGGTGTTGGAATATCCAGAAACCTCAATTTGGCTGTTTCTTTCTTATCACACTATAAAAAGAACAAATCATTGCGGGAAATCAAACCTATATTTTTGGCCTTGTTAAACATGGTGTAAGCAAGGAGATGGTGGTTGTAGTGGAGTTGCAAGCTCTAGATCTCATATGACTTGGATATGCCAACCACGAAGTTTGATTTCTTGGTTGCAATTTCGTCCCAAAAAGCTTGTTCACTATATTCCAATAGCGGTAGTCGAAGATCTTCTTCAGGGAAACCAAAAATAAGGTGGAAGAAATAAAAAAGTACATTGTGTTGTTCTCTAAAGAACCAACACGTGAACCACTCTGGTTGACCATCATCTCTAATATGGCCTGGTGCTAGGGTGGTAAGGAACTCGAGTGACGCCTACAAAGGAGGGCAGTTTAATTTTGGTGAATCTGCGCAAACACACTCCCTCTAATAAATGATCCACATCGCGTTTTAGATGAAGAGTTTGCAATATTTCCCCCACAGTAAAATTTTTTGGCTTTAAACCCACTCTTTTTCAATTTTTGGTATCACCCCGCCTATGCCTCATTGAGGAATTTGAGGTTGGATTTGAGTAGGTTCTTTGGCGGTTGTGGGGGTTGAGGTAGCTCAGTGTTAGAGTCAGTGCGATCTTCATATTGGGCTGAGGGATAACCTCGCTAAAGCTCTCTTCATTGCCACTTGTTTTACCCTCGGCATGGTGGAAAGTGTGGATGAAAGAAATTTGAAATGCAAAAGGAAAAAGGGTTGTGGTAGGTATGGGAAATGGGATTGTTAGGTACAGGAAGAAAATGTGGAAGGGGGAAAAGGTGTTTATGGTGTTGAGGGTTTTAGTGGTTCGACTAAGTGTGTCAAATGCGGGATTGAGATAGTGGTTGTGATTCGGGTTTTTAAAGAAATTGAGCAAGGAGGATGGAAAACGGTTTTGGATGATGCAAGTTAATAGGGGTATGGTAGTGGGTGATGACAGTTCAGTATTGGAAAATAGGTTAGTGGTGTTGTGGATAAGTGAAAAGGTGTGATGGTTTGAAGTTTTGAGGAAATGAGTTGCCGATTGGAGGTATATAATGGAATAGAAGTTCTCTTAGAGTTATTGACTGGAGAAGATGATCTAACAACTAATTCAAAAATGTTCTCTTCTTGGCCAATCTGCGTTAACCACTAACAAAGCCCAAGCCCAAAATACGTCTCTCTTCTAGCCCAACTTTGTTTATCCTCAACCCCAACACTTTTTTACCATTTTTTTCCTTCTTTTGTTTTGCCACTTCTGTGTGGCCCTTGGCATGGCTTCTGCATCTGGAAGTTTAAACTTTTTTTCTTTATTGTAACCTGCAAAACAAATTGATTAATTTAAAATGCATTACTAAAATGAAATAAAAGATAATAAAACGCTATGATTAACTCTTTTGCAATTGCAATTAATTTCTATTTAAAAAATTTAAATTCTAATATTCCTAAAAACTACAATACAATTTATGCAGAGAATTTAAATTGAATAAAATGTGAGGGATTGAAATTAAAATTGAAAATATTGTTGGGTTGCCTCTGAATAAGCGCTTATATATAGTCATTATCTCGACTTCCTGAAATTAATTTGCTGGTGCTTTGAGGAGAAAAATTTCTCCTGTTGACACTGTTTCTCCACAGAAATATGGTTTCACCTGTTGGCTATTTACTTTGAATGAATTTCCATCTTTTCCTACAATTCCACAGCTCCATGCGGAAACATTTGAACTATTGTCTTGAATGCTGCTCTATATGCCTATAATGCATCATCCAACGTCTATGACCAGTCTTTTCTCGAATTTGACTTTGTTTTCTTTTGGATATGCTTCAATTCCCTGTTTGAAATTTCACCCTGTTCATTAATTTGTAGATGATATGATGTGACAATCTTATATGTAACTCCATATTTTTTAAGCAAAGTTTCAAATTGCCTGTTGCAGAAGTGACTTCTTCCATCATTTATAATCGCTCTAGGCACCCCAAACCTTGAGAAAATAAATTTCTTCATAAATTGAGTCACCACTTTAGCTTCATTTGTTGAAGCAAGTGCTTCAACCTATTTGATACATAATCTACTGCAACTAAGATGTATAGTTGCCCATAGAATGGAGGGAAGGTCCCATGAAATCGATAACCCAGACATCAAACAATTAAACTTCTAGGATGTTATTCAATGACATTTCTTGTCGTCTTGATATGTTACCAATCCTTTAGCAATGATCACATGAATGTATGAATTTCTATATATCCTTGAACATCGTTGGCCAATAAAAACCATTTTGCAAAATCTTTGCAATTGTTTTGGTGGTGTTGAAATGTCCACCACTCTCCAAGGAATGACAATGTGTCAGAATGCCATGAATTTCTTCCTTAGGCATGTACCTCCTAATAAGTCCATTCGCACAATGTTTGTAAAGACAAGGTTCTTCCCAAAAATAATGTCTGCAGATATAATAGAAACTTTTTCTTTTGTTGGTATGACATGTTTACAGATATGATTGTACTCACAATGTAATTGACAATGTTTGCCTACTAAGGTGTTCCAACATTAATCATAAACAACTATTCATCTGTAAATTCTTCTTTGATTTCCAGACTTGTGATTCCACTTTCATGAGGTTGAATTCGAGATAAATGATATGCTATTGCATTCTCAGTTCCTTTTTTATCTCTGATTTCTAGATTGAACTCTTGCAATAAAAGTACCCAGCGGATTAGACGAGGCTTGACATTTTTCTTGCTTAATAGGTACTTAATTGCAGTATGGTCTGTATACACTATGACCTTGGAACCTACTAAATATGACTTGAACTTGTCAAATGCATATACTATAGCCATCAACTCTTTCTCTGTACTAGCATAATTGACTTAGCTTCATTGAGAGTCTTGCTAGCATAATAGATCACGTGTATTCGCTTGTCCCTTTTCTGCCCCAAAACAGCTCCAATAGCAAAGTCACTCGCATCACACATTAGCTCAAATGGTTGGCTCCAATCTGGGGGCTACTATGATAGGTGCGTAAGTTAATGCTTTCTTCAATCTGCAAAAAACATTAAGACACCTTTTATCTAAGTTAAATGCAATATCTTTATTAAGCAAGTTACAAAGAAACTTTGTAATCTTAGAGAAATCCTTAATAAAACAACAGTAAAATACTGCGTGACCAAGAAAACTTCTCGCTCCTTAGACAGATGTGGGTGGTGACATGTTCTCAATGATTTCTATTTTTACTCTATCCAGCTCAATGCCTTTTTGCAAACACTTTGTGACTAAGTATCACACCTTCTTATACCATGAAGTGACATTTCTCCCAATTCAAAATTAGGTTCATTTCTTTGCATCGCTGCAAAACCATGGAAAAATTAGCGAAGCATGCATCAAATGAATCTCCAAATACTGAAAAATTATCAATAAAAATTTTCATAGTTTTCTCAACAAAATCATTGAAGATTGCCATCATACATCGCTGAAAATGTAGCCGGTGCATTACACAAACCATATGCTATTCTCCTAAAAATTCCCCTAAAAGCAAATGTACTATAAGGACAAGTAAAGGTGGTTTTCTCTTGGTCTTTTGGAGCAATGAGAATTTGGTTATAGCTGGAATAACCATCTAAAAAGCAGTAACAGGCACAACTCGAAAGCCTTTCAAACATTTGATCAATGAATAGCAAGAGAAAATGATCCTTTCGAGTGACTTTATTAAGCTTCCTATAATCTATACACTCTCCACCTAGTAATTGTCATTGTGGTAATCAATTCATTTTACTTATTGTCAATTACGATTATCCCACGTTTCTTAGGCACAACTTGCACGAGACTAACCCACGAACTGTCGGATATTGGATATATAACACCCGCATCTAAGAGTTTTAAAATTTCAGCCCGCACCATTTCCTTCATATTGGGGTTTAATCTCCTCTGGTGCTCAATGGATGACTTGTGATCTTCCTCCATGAGAATTCTATGAGTGCAAAAAGGACTAATTCCCCTTATATCATTAATAGTCCATGCCATGGCTCTCTTCCTTTCTCTTAACTCTCTCAACAACTTTTCCTCTTGCAATTTAGTCAAATGAGTTGAAATAATCACTAGTAGAGTTTGATTTTCATTAAGAAAAACATACCTTAAGTGAAGAGGAAGAGGTTTTAGCTCCAAGGTTGGAGCTTCTTCAATGGAAGGAGCGGGAAGAGTCTTACCTTTGCCCAATTCCTCAAACTTGAAATTTCTGAATGAAGGATTTACTTCCAAGAAATGAGTTGCACTAGCAATCTCATAATTATCATGTGAAGATAATGCTCTTTGAATCAGACAAGCTTCAAATGGGTGTCCATGATGGTCATGTTGAAATACGTGTTACACTAAATTGTTAATTCCATCCACTTTATTGCACTCCTCAATGGGATAAAGTTGTTTTGTTGCCCTAAATACATTGAACTCTATAGATTCTCCCATCACATTCAAGGTGAGTTTGCCCTTCTTTACATCAGTTATGGCCTCTGCAGTAGCCAAGAATGGTCTTTCAAGGATCAAAGGAATATATACATCCTCATCCATGTCTAAAACAATGAAATCCATTGAAATGTGGAATTTTCCCACTTGCATGAGTATATTTTCTACCACTCCTAATGGGTATTTGATAGAATGATCCGCCAATTGTAAAGTAACCGTAGTTGGTTGGATTTCACCAAGATTTAATTTCCTACAAGTAGAAAGAGGCATTAGACTAATACTTGCACCTAAGTCAGAAAGTGCTCTATCGAATTTGCAATAAGAAATTTGATGAGGAATGAAAACACTCTCTAGATCCTTAAGCTTTGGTGGAAGTTTATTTTGAATAATGACACTACATTCCTCTGAAAGGGTGATTGTCTCAAATTGCTATATCTTTTTCTTGTTAGACAAAAGAGCCTTGAGGAATTTTGCACATGTGAGTATCTGTGCCAACGCTTTGGCAAATGGAACGTTAATGTGAAGTTGCTTAAACATCTCCAAAAATTTGGCATATTGCTTGTCTAGCTTTTGTTTTGGCAACCCTTGGGGGGAATAGGCAGAACATATCATTTAACCAGTATAGTCTTGTTTCCTTTATCCTCCTTGACTTCTTCTATCTCATGATCACCAATCGGACTGAGTTCTGCCGTTGCCCCCTTAGTTTCAGGCTCTAAATTTTCAAGTATTTCTGGCACTTTTGGTGTTGTAATCCCATTTTCAACATTGTCCATGAGTGGAAGGTCGGGTATCTCCATGCCTCTCCTCAAAGTTAGTGTCTTACATTGCTCTCTTGGTTGATTTCAGTCTTGCGCGAAAATGTTCCTTGTGAGCTAGCACCAAAATTGTTTGCTAATTGACCAATATGCATCTCCAAATTTCTGTTGTGTTGCTCCATATGGTTAACCCACAAATCAAGCTTGTCTATCTTATCTAATTTGGTCTTGACCTTCTCAAACTTTTCTATCAAGAATTTTTACATATCCCACGACTGTTTCTCCTCTTGTTGATTATGTTGGCCCATAACTTGTTGCATTTGAGGAAAACTAGGGAGATGAAAAGGTTTGAGTTGGTTAGCTTGGTTGTTCCAAGAGAAGTTAGGGTGATTCCTTCACGCAGGATTATAGATGTTGGAATAAGGATTATGGGATTGCCTGTTGAGGTTGTTTACATAATGTGTACGCTCTGCAGAATTTTGGGCAAAAGGACTCCCCAATTAACATTCAGTATTCAAGTGTCCTTCACCACTTCATTCGCAACTCATCATTGGTGTGTTAATAGCATGCACACTTACCCCCATTAAGTTTTTTTGCAAGGGCATCCACTTTAGCATTAAGTATGGTGTAAGCGTCAATATCATGGATACTTGTAGCCTTCTTGGCGACTCCCCTTTCTACCCATTGGTAATTATTCAAAGTAATTTCTTCCAATAAAGCATAAGCATTATTAGTTGATTTTTCCATTAATGCACCTCCAATTGCAGCATCAAGGGTAATGTGATCGAATAGTTGAGCCCATTGTAGAATGTTTAGACTAACAACCAATCTGGAAGGCTATAATAAGGACATCTCCTTTGCAACTCCTTAAATCTCTCTCATATTTTATATAATGTCTTACCCGGTTCATGCTAAAAGCTTGTAATTGCTTGTCTCATATGTGCAGTCTTGCCCAGTGAGAAATATTTTGCTAAGAGTGTACGAGACAATGCATTCCAAGTAACAAATGAGTTAGGTACCATGAAGTTTAGCCATTTTTTTGCCCTATCTCGCAAAGAAAAGGAACAATTGCAATCTGATAGCATTGTCGGTCATTCTATTAATGTTGAAAGTTTCATAGATTTCCAAAAAGGTAAAAATATGAGCATTTGGATCTTCAGTGGTCTCACCTCCAAATGTTTTTTTTTTGTCCCATCTGTATGATCACCGGTTTAATTTCAAAGTTATTGTTGGCCACAATTGGTTTCAATATGCTTGATTGTGTTTCTTGATTTCAAGGCATGACAAAATCTCGCAATATTCTTGGTTGTCTATTTCTTTCTCCTCCATTTAATTCTGTTTCATTGCCTCTCTTTCTCTTTCTAAATCATTCGCCATGGTCGCCCTTTATGAATTATTTTTCCGTAGTTGGATTCACCTCTTGGTGCGAAACATAAGCTCGATTTTAGGATCAAGTTCGAATAACTCTAAGCTTTTCGACTATCACATACACTAAAAGATCCACCTATCAAAAAAATAAATACAATTAGAATCACCAAAACTATTAGAATGCAAAATTAAATACTAGATTAATAAAAATATTAATTAAAATTGATATTTTGCAAAATCAATCTCCGATAATAATGCCAAAAACTTATTGCGTGTAAAATTCTTGCAATTGCACAAATCGCTTCAAGTAATATACTGAAGAGTTCCTAAGAAAACTGATTTTCACAAGTACCCAAAAATCAAAATTTATTATTATCTAACAATCAAATAATGAAGAATAATAAATCTAAAAATCTCAAATTCTAGAATGAATTAAAACAGAATTTAAATTAAGAAAACTCAAATAAAATATGAAATTCGGATCGCACCACAACATTTTCAATATTACATAAAGAATTTTATTTCTCTAATGAATGAATTATCCTTGAAGATGGATTTCTACATTATCCAATAATCTCTCTCAAGCAAAATTGGATTGCTTACTATTGAGATTATGCTTACTTTTATGGTTACAAAACTTTATAACAATGCATTAGATTCTTTGAATATCCTTTGAACATCTTTAAAGGTTAATCCTATTTTCGTGGTATTAATTCTCTAGTTCAATGTATTATGAGTAATCCTAGACTTCTACTTTCACTCTATGATCTATAATCTCAATCCTTAAATATAGTGACCATCATACGTCTAAGTAAATTAAGCTTAAACACATTAAATCAAGAAAACCCAATAACATTGAAATAAATTCTCTTTATTTAATCATAAAAAAATATTGAACTTTTACCCTAATCCATATAATAGAAAAGTTTGTCCATTCTAAGAGAAGAAGAAGAAACAAAATTGAAAAAACCTATTAAAATAAAAAGAAATCCTTAAAAAAAAATAATTTTCCCTAATAATCAAATCTTAGAACACTCTCACAATCTCTTAAAATTTCTCTCACAAGTTTGAGTGGTTCTCTATCCAAAATTTTCTCTCTTACCAAATTTTTCTCTCCTAATCTTTTTTTCCCCCCTCAAATGAATGAATACCCTAAATCTTTTTTGTTGCTTAAAAGCAATCCTCTCCCGCGTTTTACATTTTGTCCTGATCGATCTGCATGACCAAATGCATGTGCCTTGCAACAGCTCACGCATTTAATTACATTCACGATTCTGCACCGCTGTCTGGTCAATCTTATGATCCCTTATGGTCCTATGCATGAGTCATGCAATAATCTATGCAATCTCTGCTGAAAACTGTAATTAAACTCTTTTTTCGAGAATTTTCTTGAAAAACAATGAAAAGATATAAATGACTTATTTCAAAATAAAAAATTGCTCAGAAAACAGGAAAAATGTCTAATTCTTAACCTAAAATTATATATTAAAAGAATTCCAATTAATAGGGGGCCAAATTTTTGTAAAAAAGAAAAAAAAAATTAAGAAATTTTTTTTTGGGCAAATGAACGAAAGAATTCATTGGAAAAAAAAAAAAAAGAGCAATTGCAACCTAAAGACTAGCCACAGGATAACCAAGGAGCCATAGCTCCATCTGATGTTTTACAAATTTGAAAAGTATAGCATTCTGAATAGTCCTATAAACTCTATTTGCATTTGGTTGAACTGAATTAAAAATGACCAAATTTCGTTCTTCCAAATGCTATACACAGGCACAAAAAGCAATTTTCCTAATTCTGCAAATTAGACTTTTATCTGTAGATCTCCCTGAAAGCCAGTTCACCTCTCTAGTCCATCTAAATCCATTTCTACTTGCTCTGCATCTGACTAAAACTTTAGACGAGATACCAGTGGAAACCCACAATCAAAGAATAAATGGTGAATTGATTCAGCAGCCACAGCATAAAGAGCACAGCTATCAAACCCTTGAACTCCCCATTGCATCAGTCTATCCCTGGTTATTAATTTATTGTGAATAGCCATAATAAAGCTTTGTCGTAGGATTATTGGAGGTGCCCACAACAACTTAGACTAGGAGACTTTAGGTGTAGAAATAAGCTTAGCATTCCATGTTTGATTTGATAGAGAAAAGTTCAGATTCAGAAGCCTTCCAGAAAATTACACCTGCCTTTGTAACATCAAGTTGGAAATTCTGCTTTATAAACTCCCATGCTTGAAATGTAATATCATCCGTAGGATCAGGAAATTCCCTTCTACGCTGTTTCAAATGATGAGCTCCTTAGCATGAATAGGGACATCAAAACCCTGAACATTAAGTCCAAGGAAAGCTTCAAGTATAGAAACACCTTTCACCCAAGGATCACTCCAGAAGCAAAAACTCTGGCCATCACCCGTCCAACACTCAACCAAACTTTGAAATTCCTAGTCTAATTAAACTCCTCCAGCACCAAGTAGCTTAACCTTTTTTCTTTGTTTATCGTAACTCATTGAGCTCATAATTACTTTTATCAGGCAATGGAGTTCAAATTTGCTTCATAACTGCAGATTTAGTCCAAATCTCCTCATCCTTGATCCCAAGCCTGCCAATAGATTTGCATTTAGACAATGCAGACCAAGCAACAGGTCTAACTTTCCTACCACCTAAAGGGCCACTCCACAAAAAATTCCTGCATGATCTCATGATCACCAGGGTAACAGAATGAGACAAAATAAAAATTTGGCAACAATAAGATTGGATGCTCATAATGACTGAATTAATCAACTACAACCTCCCTCATAAGAAAGAAATGTGACTGCCCGCACATTAAGCCTTCTAGTAATTCTGGATATAAGATTTTGACAATGCTCCATAGATAGCATTGTTGATATGAGAGGAATTCTCAAATAGGTATAGGTAGATAACCGTCCTTAAACTCCAAACTCTCTAAAACCTGTTGTTTCAGTTGATTATGAATACCACTAAAATAAATGAAACTTTTATCTGAATTAACCTTTAAAACCCATATAGCTGGAAAATGATGAAGAATATCTCCCAGCTGCATAATAGAGCAAAGGTCACTATGGCAGAATGATATGCCTTCCTTAAATAAATCTTCAAGGCACACTTGGAAGAACCCTGCATTCTATGATAGTTATGTAGCAAGGAGCACACTGTCAATAATCCTCCTCCCAGGTATGAAGGCAGATTGAGTAGACCTAATGAGTAAGATACTTACTAGTTCTGGCGCAGAAAATTTTTTTAATGCACTTTAAAAGCACATTACAGCATTAAATAGGTCTAAACTCATTTGAAGTTTCAGGAAGCTGAACTTTTGGGATAATTGTCAAGGCAGTAGCATTTAATTGCCCCAAGACCTTCCCATTTACAAAGAATTCTTGCACAGTTTGTATGATATCCTGTCCCACAACATTCCAATTCTTCTGGAAAAAGAGGCTATTAAGCCATCAGGGCCTGGAGCCTTACCTCCCCCTCTGCTGAAAATAGCTGTGTTTACCTCCTGTGCAAAGACAGGCGTACTTAACTCCTCCCTGGCTTCTGAACTAAAAACAGGACCACCTTGCAGAATACCAGAATCACAATGCTCCCTCGAAGACAAGGTAGAACCCAGCAAATTTTCATAGTAATTAATCATTGCTGCCTTAATATCCCCATGATCTGTAATATAATGTCCATCACCGCATTTCAATTTTAAAATTTTGTTTCTGGCTACTTTCTGCTTGACAGAATTATGGAAAAATTTAGTGTGATTGTCCCCCAAGTCCATCCACTTAACTCTAAATGTTTGCTTCAGGATAGCTTCCTCCTGCCTAATAAGCAACTTAAGATAAACTATAACAGCTCTCTCTTGATCCAATACCATGGGGTTAAGAGGGTCTAATTGTAATCGTTGCTGGTTCTGCTTTAGAAGATCTCTAGCAGCTCGGACTTTCTCAGAAATTCAAGAGAAGTACTGCTTATTAAGTTTATTCAACTGAGCTTTTAACATTTTGAGGTTCTGAACCACCCTATGCATAGTGTGACCCTGTAAAGACTTATTCCACTTTTCAATGAAAATCCCAGAGAAATCAGGATGCTCCATCCAAATATTAAAAATTTAAGAGATCTACCAGCTACAAGTTCAACGGGCTTAATTGTAACTATAAGAGGGGAATGATCAGACATTCCCGCACCCCACGCTGTATATTCTGAATTTTCAAATGCATGCAACCAATCCTCATTAACCATTACCCTATCGAGTTTCCTCCAAATCTGATGTTCAACTCCCTGCTGATTGGACCATGTAAAATTACAATCATACTTTTTTAGTTTCACCAGGTGGTAAGAATCTAAACAGTACCTAAAAGCTTCACAGCTATATTCATGGCTATCAATACAACCAATACTTCCGGATGAATTTAGAAAATCTCCCATCACAGCCCAAGAGAAAGCCATAGTGGAACTCAGCTTACACAAAGACCTCCATAAATCCTCCCTCTCCTTTCCCCAATTATCATCAGAAATAACGGTCCAATTAAACTGGAAAGATTCCAAAACCACAATTCAATGAATGTGATGAAAGCTGATTTCTAACATAGATTTATCCTTAGCAAGATTAAAAAGAATCTGGATTCTACCTAGCACAGAAAACTTATGATTAGTAGTATACTGCCAAAACTTGAACCCAATTCCAGCCCACACGTTATCAATCTTGTTACTTTTAACTTTACAATACCTCTGAACAGCAAAGTTCATGTTCAGCAATCAAAGATTTAACTTATGATTGCTTTAGACCCCTGATGTTCCATGTTGCAGTCATTTACCCCTATAAGCAGGTTTCTTCAGTGTTGCTTCCTTCTTAGTAACGTTCGCCTCACCCAAAACTTGAACATCCTTACCCTTGTTAAGACTTTTACCTTGAGAAGTACCAACTAAGAAATGACTTCCAGAAACCAGTAAGTGACTAGTAGAATCCAGGATCCTTGAATTGTTACCAGCAACCAGTCCATGTTTAGATTCAGGAGGAGGAGTTACAGCAGTTTCATTGATTGCAATAATCCTATAGTCCTCAATAATACCCATTAGTAGAGGAGAGTCAACCATAGGATCAGCACAATTCTTAGGTTGCCAAATCTACTTCTCCTTAAGCTGAGCAGAACAAGAATCCTTAGAATGATCAAATCCTTTGCATAGATTACAAGCTTCAGGCAACCATTCATTTTTAATAGATTGTTCCAATTGTTGACTTGTTTCATCCTCCAATACAACTTTCTCAAGAAATGGACCATGCAAGTCTGCTTCTACCAAAATTTGGGCATAAGCCAACCTAGACTAAGTTCTTGTTCACTGATCAGAATAAAGAGGAATACCTCAGGAACTAGCTATTTGACTTAACAAGTTGGGGGGCCAGAATTCCTATGGTAACTCAGGCAACTGAATCCATATAGGGATCCTATGCAAAGCCGACACATAATATTTCATTCTAGGTACCCATTGCTTCAAGATGAATGGCCTATTATCAAAGGTTAAAGGTTCACCCAGAGCTTTAGATTTATCATTCTCTGTTGAAAATTGAAAATCAATCAGATGAACAGATGAGAGACCTAGCCTGTTCCATTGATTAAGATCAAAGCTCTGAATCTTATAAAATCTAGGAGACAAGCCAAAGACGCTGCCCACAATAGTATACCTCCACTTCTCAATCTCTGATTTTTCAGATCATCTGAATGAAATTTGATGACTGGATAACCGTTATAAATGAAAGGAGGAGCATACCAAACCTCCACATCCTTTCTGCGATGACGGTTAGAACCAAACGAGCTAGCCCATGTTGTAGAAGGATCTGAATGAGGATTTTCAACTGATGATCCTTCCTTGTATTCAACATAGTCTGCTTTATTCTCACTGTATTCTGCCCCTGGAGCAATATCCTGTTCAGCATGACTAGTGCTAGGGCAATCTTTTACCTCTAAAGGAGGAAAAGAAGTTTGATCAATATCAGTTACAGCTGCTATTTCCAGATTTGATGAATCCACTACAATATCAGTTGAAGTTGAAGCAATTAGATCAGTATTGTCACAAATCTCCAATATTACTTGAGGTTGAAGCTTAGATCGCAAATTTGAAAGTTTTTTTTTTTAAAAAAATTTTTCTCTTAGCCATGGCTAAGGGCTTTGCACCCAGAGAAAAAGTTGAAATTTGCTTTCCCTGTTTTTAATCACAAAAAATTAGGAATTTGATATAACAATCAAACAGTTCATAATTTAAAATTATAATAATTTTTTACTTTAATCTCACAACTAGGCTGGCTATTTTTTCTTTAAAGAATAGATTAATTAGATACTTTAAGAACAAAGAGAGTGGAACCTGGAATTAAGCCTGGAAAATCCAATAGTATAGCAGCAAACACAGAGATTTAAATCACGGTTGCGTTATAGACATGTCAGTATGTTTTAGCTATAAGTAATTGTCGAGGTCAAGTTATTGTGAATTTTTTAAAAAAATTTACAATACAACTAAAATCAATATATAGACAAACCCTTTCATATAAATTAATGTGTAGCACAAAATTCTTTCATATAAATTAATTATTTTAATAGTCCTGTAATTATCATTATACATAAGAATTTTATTTTATTTATTCAACTATGATTTATTTTAATCGAAGGATTACTTAATTTTGAATACAACCGCTACTAATGATTTTAAAATTGCGGGCTACCTCACATATTTAGAAAATGGTATGGGCTGATGGTTTCAAGAAAGTGATTGAAAAAATAAAATCAATCTTTATCAGGGATGGACTTGTTTGAAAAGGCAATGTAGTTGGTCCTTACATCAATATGCCTAAGAGTTCATCCCCTTAGCAGCCTCTCTCACTTCTAGTTCTAATTTTTTTAAAAAAAGGCCGCTGAATGTCTGGAACAAAGAGAAAAGGAAAGAAAGGAACAAATCCAAACAAAGAATGCCCCCTTCTAACCTTCTTTTCAATACCCATCAAGCACCAACAGAGGCCAAAGAGGGGAGACATCTCTTCTCTGCATGCAAGAAGCTCTTTCCAACGATTATTACAAGGCCAAAGAAAGAAAACCAGGTTCATGCTCTGTTTTCTTCTGATCTTCCCTCCTTTCCCTTTGTTTATTTGCTTCTTTTCTAAAAGTGATTTCTGTTATCAAATTTCATTTTGATTTGAAGTTTTGTTGGTGCAAGATTCTATGTTTCTTTTGAATTTTATTTACCTTGTTCTCTGTTTCCTTTTGATTTGCCTTCCTGGTTTGGTAATAGAAATGGACGATTCATTTGTGATTTGGAAAACTCTCCTTAGTAACAGTCAATATGAGACCATATATTTAAAACACTTCAAACCTAGGAAAATAAAGAACAGTAATCGAAGCTGATTAGAATTTTTCCAGGAGAAAAGATTTCAAAGGTGCATTTAAAAGGATGTTAGGAGATTGTTGTTACAATCATTTGTATGTTTTTTTGGGCCCTTTTCTTCGTTATTGCTCAAGTAGTTGGGCAGAATTGTAGTAGTTATGAATATTTTTTTCCCAATACAATGCTTATACTTGTTATTTTGGACAGAAGTATTTGTTATTAGTCTAAAGTTTGTGGTAAGTTGAGAACTTTCTGTTTTTTTGTTCTTCCTTTGCACACAAATAACATCTTTTTTTTTTTTTTTTTTTTTTTCCCTTCAGACTCTGTTTTGTTTATTTGCTATGTAGATGATTGCATCTGCTTTGTTTAGTTTTACCATGCAAATGACATATTCTGTTCTAATGATTCTGTTTTGTTTAGTTTTATTTCACCAGTTAATAGCTCGCAATCCTATTGAAAGAACCTATATCCCTTCATATTTCAAACAGTCGTCATTTTTGTATAGGGCTTCTTTGCTGTTGGATTGAGGATAGCAAATCAAATGCATTATGTGCATATGACAGACAGAATCAAAAGCCATCAGGCCCTCACAAATCAATTTCAGTTGTCTCTTTTTAGCCAATTCAAATGTAATTGTATCAGTAAACAGTACATTGAATAAATTTTAATTATACTATTCCTAAGATTATTGTGTTTTATAGTATAGATAAGGCCATAGTTTACGAACTACTTTGACTTTTATTCCATATCTCTTGCAGGCTTAAACTACACTGGCTGACGGACACCAAATTGGTGACAGTTTGCTCTAATTACATTTGACATGCAGCCAACACTTCCTCTGCTCATCCTGTTTCTTCGCAATTCTACTGCTGCCGCTGACCACCATAGCACACGAAAAATATGTTAATTTGACAGGATATTTGTTTTTTGTTTAGTTGTGATTAATTCTAGCTTTAATTTGCAGCCATGGACGATGATGTTCCAAACTCAATTCGGCGAATGTCAAGCCGAACTCGAAAAGTTGCTCCAAAAATGGCTGCTGCTCTAGCAAGCAGTGACAATCGATCTCAGGTGTGTATTTTGTGGGAGAAGAAAAATATATTTTTCGTTTTACAAATCTGTTACTTGATTTCAGGCAGCTCTTGCTCGACTTGAAGCACTGGAAAATGATTATGTAGGAATGGAAATGGTGGAAACTAATGATGATGATGAAGCCTCCCTTGATGATGATGATGATGATGAAGGTCTCATGCACAATATTCATTAATGTTCTTTATATTTCCATTTTCAAATTTTTCTATGAACATTATTGTCTTTCTGCAATTTCTATGCATGCTATTCATTTTTTTTTTCTTTTTTAGTTTTATATCTCAAAAAATCTGATTTACAGCAATTCATGTAGACTTTTTGTAAAATTTTCATGAACAATCTGGCTCATTTTAAAGCATGCTGTATTTGTAAAGATTGTCATTTGCCAATGAATGGTGCAAGAAACAATCTTATGCATTTGGATCTCCATTTCAACTCAATCATTATTACGCTAGTGAGTTGATTAAATTTTTAGATGGGTTTTGGATTAAACAATTGATGGCTAGTGTTTGATTCTTCAAATGGGAAGAATAATATCTTTTCATCCTCAGAATTTGTTGTTAATTTTGTTCAGTAATTAATACAGGCAATTATTCAACGAAGTTGAATGATGGTCACAAAATTTATGTGTTTTCCCCATAGTTTACCGAATGTTTTCTTATCGATCATTTCAGGATATCTACAAAAGAAGTCGAAGAGTACAAAACGTAAAACCCGACAAGCCAAAGCACTTGAGAATGCTAGGAAAGCCCCAAAAAATTTTCTTGAGCTCTTACATGAGGTTTGTTTGGAAAGTTGCCACTACATATTCTATTTAAATTCTTAATTTAGCTGCTCAGAAAATGCTTTCTACAAAACAGGCAAATTTGGAATCTTTGCCTCCGCATGTTCCTTCCTATTTGAAGGCTGCAGTAGGACCTCCAAGCTCTTCCCGTCGGCGGCATTTTTGTACCGTTTGTGGATTTGCTTCAAACTATACATGTGTTAGATGTGGGATGCGCTTTTGTTCAATTCGTTGCCAGAAGATACATGATGATACTCGTTGTCTGAAATTTGTTGCCTGAGTTTTGGGTAGGTACAACTAAACCTTGAGACTTGCTCCTGTCTGCTGTGGCAGTTGATAAATATGATGTCAATAAATGCATTTAAGCTGATTGGTTTGCGGATATCAGTTGAGTTATCTTTTATTTCTGACATGCAGGGTACTTCTATTTGTATGCTCTAGGCTGCTGTCATGTTTTTTAGTTAATCCTGCAAGATTTTGGTTTTATAATTTTAATGATTTATACCACTCGCTTGGTCATTATAAAGCTTCATTGATCTATTTGGGATCAACAAAGTGCAATATTTGCCAATAGGTCTATGGTTTCCAATGTGAGGTGTTCCTGAATTTTTCAGCATTAATTCACTATAAGAAAACTAATATGAAACAGATAATTCAACCTTTTATATTGTACTAGAAAAAAAAAAAAACGAAAAGAAAAGAAAAGAAACATCAAGTCATGATTCAAGGATTTTTTTTGAACAGATTGAAGAAAATTCATTGCTAGGTAGCGACTAGCAAGAGATTCAAACCAAACTTAGTTCAAAGATACGGGATTTTCGCGTCACCCAATATGTTACCGGATTTGCCTGCCTTCTGACGTTTTAAATAACAAAATTTTAATAATTAGTAACAAATAAAATAGACATAATATTTTAATATTAATAATACAATAATAATCTTAACAAAGTAGCATTAATAATAATTAACAATATTAACTATAATTTTAATTTTTTTTTATTGCACACTAAATACATAAATATTTGCTATTAAAGACAAGAATTCTAATGTAATTCTTTAAAAAACAACATACAGTTTACTTTTTTATAGCACAGTTTTATAGACAATAAATTATAGATCTATATTAACTGAATATCTTTGTAATAATTGCTTTATATATTTAGTATTCTTTTTTCACAATTTATTACAAAATACTTTTATAAATTTATTTTCTTCTATACAATATATAAAATTAGTGTTTTAAATATCAATATGTTCGCCATACTTTACTATTGTAATAATTTCTATTCCATAATGCATTGAGTTTATTTCGTAATTTTTCTATAATAATGTGATCTAAATGTATATATTACTAAAATAAAAAATACAAAATAAAAAAAAACTGAATAATTTCAACAAACTACTTTGATAGTATTGCATAAAATCTTACCTCCTCTCCTCTTTTTTCCATCAAATTCGCTTTTACACATTACAAAACCTCCCCACATAATAATTGAATTACTAAATTTTTATGCAATCAAAAATGAAAAAAAAAATAAAAAAAGAAGAGTCCATTGAGAAATGGAAGAAAAAAGTGGTGATGAAGGCGATGAAGCAAGGTGGTGATCAAAGCGACAACAACACATGCCAAAAACGGCAAGAAAAAGTTGAGTTTGCAATGATGTGACATCAACAAAGACAGAGAATGTGAAACTGACTTAATTTAGAATTTATTAAAAATCAAAATATGAGTGATCCAATAAACTCTTTTAAAATTTTAAAAATAATCTAAATTTTTTTTATATATCTCGATTGGATGACTGAATTTAATTGAACCCATTTTGATCCATGAAAAAAAAAAACCTATTCTAAAAATAATTCAGGTGGATTCACTTGCAGCCTTTACCTGTCCTGATAAAAGTGCCATTGACACAAAAAAAATATCCATGGTGGTTAATGCTTTGGAAGTAAACATTTCCAAATTCCAATTACTGAAAGGATTGACGCATTTCAAAGGTAAACGACTCTCAAATATCTGACCCATAAAGTGTTTAAAGGTCCATTATACATTCTAAAATTTTGATGTATTTTTGTTGCATACGATTGGCAGCTACAACACTTTTACGGACAGAAAACTGACAGAAGAACCGTAACGCGGATATTGTACATCAGAATATAGCTCTGGATATTCATGGCTTGGATTGGACGGCCTCATGTCTTGTAATATACTATATAAGATTGGATGGAAAATATGGCTTACGTTTTTGAATTAGAAGTAGTTGTAATTGACAATGAAATGATGTTTAAGGAAATATCCCAGAAATTTCTCTGAATTTGGAAATTCTATACTTTCAGCTCCCCAAAACCCTTTTTACTTATTATTCCACTTAATTCACTATAAATTACCTATGGATATAAATAACCATTTATGGATTATAATTTTAAACATGTTAATTATATTTTCTTAGCCGTGCTGATCCAAGTTTAATAATAACATATTCGCTTGATTGACTTGTGTGTGATGTATAAGTTTCAAAGTAATTTTAAATATACTGATACTAAAATATAATAATTTATGAAACAATGTAAGTTCACTTATATCAATATTAACAAAAAATTTATCTAAAAAATTTTTATAACACTCAAGTCAAGTTCTATATATAATTCTAATAGAGCTGAATTCGGGTACTAAATTCAAGAGGAAGTAAAATTTATTTACATCTCACTAAAAAAAATCATCCTTCAAATAGAAGATTAGAAACCCTGAGGTTTTGGTAAAAATGGATTGGCTTAAGTATTATACATCAAGCTGTTAATCTAAAGGTCAACTTCGACCCCTAAGTTCTTCGAAGCCAACAAGGTACAACATAGGATTTGAAATCAACTCAAAAAGTGTATAAGAAGCCGTATGCCTATTGCTTTCAATTTATAGGCAAGTTATTTGCATAATTTAAGCAGGCAATGGCAACAATTGCCTAGCAAATGCGAGAAAAATCTTGAGCTTGCTAGTAAATATGCATGATTGCTGAGCATATAAAGACGACAATTTCATCAACTGAACCTCTACAATAAACTGGCCCAAAGGACTTAAGTAATTATTTCAGGATTCTTCACACTCTCCATGATGGATTAATTGCTCAGCAAATTTTGCTGAACATGTTGCAAGCCTAAGAGTATTAGACCACGTATAATCTTGGACAAAAATTAAGCACATATAAACAAAACACTTTACACATAAGAGAGCTGCCGAATCAAGATTGAAGGCACATGATCTCTTTAGTTAACTTTACCTGGAATTAACAATAAAAGAAACACAAAGGGTTACTCGTTATATCATTTTTTTCACCACCTCTCACTTGTTTTTTTAATACATATGACTGCATGCATTCCATTTTGTCTTGATGGGTAACTAGAAAGAATCTGCTAGGAAAGTTCCTCAACACCCACAACGACAACAACATTCAAGAAGAGTCGTGAATTTGAATGGAAACTGCTAAGATATTTCCAGCCTACTATAAAAAGGAGCATTGCTAGTTTGTTATGTATCAGAAATTGAGGTTGAGGTTGAGCTTCAACTTGAGTTGAGCGAGTGAAAGAGCAAAAGCTGCAGCAAGTCTACTAGCTAGCTAACTAGTCTTTGGAGAGCAGAGATGGAGATTGAGGAAGTGAGCAGCTTTGAGGCATTGCCTCTTCTGTCCTTGAATCATGTGTCTTTGCTGTGCAGATCCGTGTGGGAATCTGTGCGCTTCTATGAGGATGTCTTGGGCTTTGTTCTTATTAAACGTCCCTCTTCTTTCAAGTTCAATGGAGCTTGGTTAGTTCTTGTTTTTTTCTTCACTACCATCTCCCTCTATATATCTATAATGTGATCTATGCTAGTAGCCTAGTGACTCAGAATACCTGATTCGCAGTATGGTAAGTTAGGCGTTCAAATTTTGACATATTCTTTGTCATTAGAACAACATGAATATTTTTGCATTAATGAAAAACTTAATCATGTACAAAATAGATACATTGCTGCTGACGCCTCAAGTGCTCTTCATATTTCAATCATTTTCTTCTTAATGATCATTGATTCTTTTTCTGGCGTTACATAATTCATAGACATATACATTATAAGCAGTTAAATATCAAGAATTCACTGACTTATTTGAATTTCAATTTCAATTGAACTTGGTTACGTTATTTTTCTTTATTACCCCCTGAACTCACTCACATTCACAACTTAATGCTTAAATATGAAGTTAAGTCACTGGTTTATTTGAATGTACTGTAGGTTGTACAATTATGGAATTGGAATACATCTAATTGAGAATCCAGCCATTGATGAATTTGACCCCATTATTGAACCACGTCCAATAAATCCCAAGGACAATCACATTTCTTTCCAGGTAAATATTTATTTTTTAAAATATCATATATCCAACACAAAAATGTAGGAATATTGGTTATTTTTTCAATAATATATAGAGTTATTAATAAAATGTTATTCTACAGTGCACAGATGTTGGAGTTGTTAAGAGGAGACTCCAAGAAATGGGAATGAGGTATGTGACAGCATTGGTGGAAGATGATGGCAACAAGGTGGAACAATTTTTCTTCCATGACCCAGA
>CATIWR010098783.1:0-73213 GCA_949677035.1 Omphalea diandra | reverse complement strand
TATATATATATTTGAGTTGTCAAATAGACAAAAAGAAGTGGTCAAGGTTGGCGTGTTTACGAAAAGCATCTGATGCGTTGGAATGAATATTCAATATAAATTGTATTAAAAAAAAAAAAAATTGTGGGAGAATAAGTATTGTCAATAAGAAGCAAAGAATCCATAGAACACCTTCATATGATGACCAATAGAGTCAATGTTCATAGCAAGTGAATTGTTTCATATCATGACCAATGGAGACAATCTTCTTAAGTACTATTAAATTCTATTAATTGTCATCATTTTCATGCAAGGTCAAGAAAATTTAATAGTTGGTTTGATGCGAGCTTAACAGCTCATATTATATTTTCTTATATGTGAACATTTTTTTTGAAATATTTTTAAGTTTAAGTGAAAGATTATTAATTAATAGGATTAACTAAAAGTTAGCAACAACCCATATTAAATATATAGTGCATGTTGTTTCAGATATTTATATTACTCTACTATTCATTTTTATTTTAGCATGTAAATTATGTTTAAACAATGTTTGAGTTATTAACAATCAACCTATAGTTATCATATTCATAATGACAAGTGATTTGAACTATTCAATTTTGATATATAATTTTTATAAAAATATTTATAATTATAAAAAATTTAATTCTAAAATGATGAACCTCATCTTAAGAATTACTGAAAGAATATCACCCCAATAATCAAGTGCAATATATTTCCTGAAGGCAATACTTCAAATTTCATCTACATTTCAGTACCATACTGTTACCAATTATAGGAGGCCTAACCTCCACTAATCAATAAATGTTAATTAAGAAAATAACTATATTATATGTGGAGACCTAACCTTCACTAATCAATAAAAGAGTAAAAAATAAAAAATAAAATTATGGGCAATCATGAAGTGGAAGCATATGCATTTGGCATTTGCTTGGTATCAACGTTTTCCCACAAAGCAACAATTGTTATCCACCAATTATTGCGACACTAATCTTTTTCATCAAGAAAAAAAAAATTAAGATAAAGGTCTTTTACTCTATATGAAATGTATGACTTTATTTCACCTTTTACTATAAATATCAAAATTTGTTAAAAAAATATGAATTATTAAAAATTATGTAAATTTGATTTTTATTTAACAAATAAGATTAAAATAATTAATCAATTTGTAGTCTTTTATTTTTAAAGAAAAAAAGAATTAACTTGAAATTGAATTGTGCACATCCCATATAGGGTAGGAAAAGGGTGGTATGGGACTTATAAGCAAGCAATTTTTCTCAATAAACTAAAATTTTACGTACAAATCTCAGTCCAAATGAAATATGGTATTCACTATTTTGAAAATTGAATCATGATCTAAAATCAAAAACTGATTAATAAAAATCGGAGTGAGAGTTAACAAAAGAAAAGTAAGATAGTCATTTATAATAAATAATAAATAAATCAATTCTTTTTATACCAAAATTTTAATCAGTTCATAATTAAATAAATATATAAAACATTTAAATGAAAATAAAAAAATTTCATAAATTAGAAGCCTAGCCGAGACAAAATATAGTGTCGTTAAAGAGAAAGAGAAGAAAGACACATGGAAGTAGGGTAACGTGAAAGGCACCTGCCCTTAACGACTGCCCTTCATAAGAGGGCCACAACTATTAGTTATACTATTTCGTCGTGGGTGATGAAAAAGAAAAAGTCACCCCCTATTTATTAATTAATTTATTGATGAATGTGCATCGAAACCGCCGCCCCTTTCTTTAATCCTCCTTCCCTTTCCTTAATTCTTTCAATATTTTTAGTATCGAGAAAAAAATTATCTCAGATAAAATTCGTATTCTGATTCACTTTTATATATTATAATAAAGTGCATATTTTTATATTATTATTAATTATTTTTAGAATAAAAAATTAAAAATGCTTTTCATGATATATTATATAATAAAATGCATTTTAAATGTGATAGATATACAAAATGGGATTGAAAGTCATTCGCGGGTCTTCTTTAATAAGATTTTAATTTGTGCATCTATTTGTTATCATATTGGAATGTCATAGAATTAGGAATTTATGCATCTATTTGAATTTTTTTTTTGAAACTGATGTTTATATACTTTGTTAAAAATATAATGTTGTGTACATTAAATGTATACGTTATATATATATATATATATTCAATTAACATATGAGTAATGTTTAATAAAATATCTAATTATAAAATATTTGGTAAAGCAAAGTTTTTTTTAAAAATTTTTTTAAAGGAACATAAGCAATAATTGCAGGTTAAGTACACACCCAAAGAAAAGAAAAGACCCCAAGAACTAATTTAATCACAAGTTGCAAGTTAGAACGTCATTAATCTTTCTTTTCTTCTGCTTTCTCTCTTCTTGTACTCTAACCACCCGTCCCTTCAAGACAAAGAGAAGCAAGGACTCACCTCTTTCTCTTTTTTATCTCTCCTGATTTAAATAAGGTTAACACCTCATAATTTTTTAACTTTTGTTCTGAATAAATGCAGATTCTTGGATGGTTCCAAAGGGGAATAACCCTTCTTTCTTTACTCTCTCTGTCTGTCTCTCTGTTTTGGTCTTCTTGATATTGTAAGAGAGAGAGGGGCTCTCTAAAGATCAAGAATTTAGAAACGATTTTTGGGTTTTGTTGGGTTTTTTATTCTTACCAGGGTTGTAAAGATGTTTGGGTGTGAGTGTTTTTACTGGAACCAAGTTAGTGATGAGTCAGACACTCCACCTCAACCTTTCTCTTTGCCTGCTCCAATTCCAGAGTGGCCTCAAGGTATGCCCTTTTGCTTATTCAACATCCCAGAACAGACGAAGCGTGCTCTTGATTTTATCTCTGGCTCCTTTTTTTTTTTTTTTGCCCCTTTTGTTGAGTTCTAGTCAGTGATCAGACCATTATTGTTCGAAATATGATGTTATCATTTTTTTCTTTTGTTGAATAAATGGTTTGTGAACGTTAGTTATCAATTATTCCTTATATATCATTTATCCTTGGTATCTCTAACCGTCGCCTGTGCAGTTTAGGAAGGTAGTTAATTTTGGATCAACTGATAACTAAATTATGGTCTGATTTTCCCCCCTTTTTTTGGCCAACTCTCTCTGTCTCTCTCAAAATAGATATAACAAGAAAAGGGCCCTTATTATCTGAAAGGTTGAACCTTGAGGGGTAATGGCTGCTACATATTGATTGGCCTTTACTTTGTATTATGTTATTGGTCGTCAAGATTGGAAGATTTCATGTATAAAGGTTTGCAAAACTTGTTGGGGAAAAGGGGAAAGATGACTCAAGAATACCGTTAGATTTATATTAACTAGAAATGGAGCACTCTGGAGATTTTTTCCATTAACTTTTATTGCCTCGAAGGAATCAAACTTTTTTCATTGCAATATTTTTTCTGTGGGTTAAAATCTTTAGATTTCAAACCATGGTCTTTCCCCGACTGTAGAAAGTTCACATCCATGAAATTGGTAAAAAACTTAAAGCACCATGGCATTTGAAACTTTCAAAATATTAAAATCCTAAAGCTTATAATGCTTACACCAACATACTTTTGTCTTCTTTCTTTCTTTTTCCATTTTTTTTTCTTGAACCGATAGAATCTTTTTTTTTATACTTTACTTTGTTTCTTTATGTTTCCAAGTTTCAAATATTTGATTGTGTTACTGAGTGTTAAGAAGTCGAGATATTCAATCTTTCCATATTTAATGAAAGAAGTAAGTTCGATGCGTGTTGCATATGGGTATGACCATTCAAAAGAATAAGCTCCTTTGGGAGATTTTTCCAATGCATAGGAAATATCTGCATAATCGATGATGTTGACTGGTAGTTGAAGACTTTTAGCTCATTACGAAACATTATATAAATTTTATATGATTTTAGCATCTTGGAATATCCATTTGTTGGTTGAGTTTCTTATGAGAAAAAAGAAAACACCAAGGTTCTGAATTTTTTTTTTGTTTTCTTATTCATCTAACTAGTTCATGAATTTACACTTGTATGGACTGGCTATCCTTTGATGTCTGCATTTTTCTGCCTTCATAAATGACTTTGTTTGCAAATATTATAATCAGCCTGGTTATGGAAAATATGCTCTTGGCCATCCCTGAAAAATAAAGTGATGTGCTCTTGTATTTGCAGGTCAAGGATTTGCTACTGAAAGAATAAACCTAGGGGAACTAGATGTCATAAAAATTACCGAATTTGAGAGTGTTTGGAGCTGCAACCTGTTGCGTGGAAAAAAGAAAGGAGCCACATTTTATAGACCTGTTCGGATCCCTGATGGTTTTTACTGCCTCGGCTACTACTGTCAATCCAATGACAAACTATTGAGAGGGTATGTTCTTGTGGCTTGTGATGCCAATGCTTGGAAGCCTGAAGTTAGCCAATTCTGTAAATCAAAGACAGACTTGCCAGCTCTAAAACAACCCCTTAACTACTCATTGATCTGGAGTGCCAATCCACAGGATGATGGTAGTGGTTACTTTTGGCTTCCAAACCCCCCTACTGGTTATAAGGCTATGGGTATTGTGGTCACTACTAAGCCAGAGGAGCCTAATGTTGAAGAAGTGAGATGCGTGCGAGCAGATCTTACAGAAAAATGTGAAACTGATGATCTAATACTATCCTCAGAGTCAAAAACTTACAAGACTCAATTTCAGGTTTGGAACACAAGACCCTGCAAAAGAGGAATGTTTGCTAAAGGTGTTTCCGTTGGGACATTCTACTGTGGAACCTACTTGAGTTCTGAAGATGATCTACTAGATGTTGCTTGCTTGAAGAATCTTGACGGCACCCTACGTGCAATGCCTAATCTGGACCAAATTCATGCACTCATTAAGTATTATGGTCCTACCGTATTCTTCCATCCTGATGAAGAATACTTGCCATCATCAGTGCAATGGTTCTTCAAAAACGGAGCACTTTTGTACCAATATGACAAGCAGAAGGGTGAACCAATTGACTGTAGGGGTTCGAACTTGCCTAATGGAGGGGCAAATGATGGGGAATATTGGATAGGTTTACCAGATGATGATGACGCAGGAAATAATATCAAAAGAGGAGATTTAGAGGGTGCTGAGCTATACGTTCATGTGAAACCAGCACTAGGAGGAACTTTTACTGATATTGCAATGTGGGTATTTTGTCCCTTCAATGGAGCAGCCACCCTTAAAGTCGGATTAATGACTATACCTATGACCAAGATTGGGCAACATGTGGGTGACTGGGAGCATTTTACCCTTCGTGTAAGCAACTTCACTGGAGAACTATGGCAAGTCTTCTTCTCACAGCACAGTGGTGGTGTATGGGTGAATGCTTCTGATTTGGAATTCATTGAAGGTAATAGGCCAATTGTTTATTCCTCAAAACACGGTCATGCTAGTTTTCCTCACCCTGGTACATACCTTCAAGGGTCACCAAAGCTTGGAATCGGATTGAGAAACGATGCTGCTCAAAGCAAATATTATGTGGATTCAAGCACAAAATATCAGCTTGTTGCTGCTGAGTATCTAGGAGATGGAGTTGTCATAGAACCGTGTTGGTTGCAATTTATGAGAGAATGGGGTCCGACTATTGTATATGACTCACGATCTGAACTTGATAAGATTATTAATCTCCTTCCATTCTTTGTTCGGTTTTCCGTGGAGAACATCTTTGACCTATTCCCAACAGAGCTTTATGGTGAGGAGGGACCAACTGGACCGAGGGAAAAACGTAACTGGCTAGGAGATGAAGTATGTTACTAGTTTTTCTGTATGCAAGTTGTCATTTGCCTATTATTATATCCCTGTTGTTCCCTGTCTGGGCATGTCGATAAGGCCATATAGGGTTTGGCAAAGCTATGATTTTTGCAGTTGAATTGTCATCTGTAGCTTTTTACTGCACCGGAATGCTTTATAGCATGCGTTCTTGTTGTGAAGGCAGTGTAGTACAAGGCCATTCGTGCTGTTCTGGTCTGGTCTGGTATGGTCTGGACTGACTTGTTCACAAGCAGTAAGTAATTCTGTGCATAATGGAGGTAGTGTTCATGCTGCAGCCAACTGGAAAAAAAATGCACGATTCTGCATTACAGGGATGTAGCCGATTCTTTTATTGCATCATTCAAAACAACTGCATCTGTAGTGATTACAGGGAGCAATGATAATGAGTGCTGATGCTGCTTATGCCTAGCGTATTGCTGATTTGCCTGGAGATAGAATCTAGAAGGAAAACTCCTTAAAAAAATTTGTCAGAACCTAAGGAAGTTGTTCAATGTTTGTTGTCTGGATCAGATAGCAATGCACTAAATCTACACTTAAGACTGGTACTCACATTATATGGATTTATATCATATATAAATGATGAATTTATCATCCCCTACAAAACATCTAAAGTCTGCCCTACTTCATTTACTTCAACGGTGATATCAGAGTGAATTAAAAGCTTTAATCCTAGCGTGAAAGAATGATGCCATCTGTGACAAGGCGTGCTAAGATAATCCAATAAAGATCGACAGGGTTAGCATTAGGAATTTGCAGCATCATCTACCCATAAGAAATGGGATTTGACTTTCAAGTAATTACAAAATAAGAATATCATATGATATCAAATTTACAAAGCCCTAACTTCCTCTGGTATAAATTTACAAATCACCCACCCACCCAAAAATTCCCTCATTGCTGTACTACCTCAAAAGCATACAAAATAACAAAAAGGATTACGCAGGATTGTACCTGCCAATACCTACTGAAATGAATGAGATAGATACTACAGCTGCTGCCCTTTACAATAGTAATCAGTCATATCAGAATAGCATGTGGGAGTAAAAAGCCAATCACAGTACTCTTCAGCGTGCTATCCTGCCATCCCTGTTAAGATCCTCCCAGCTTATCTCCTGGGCACATTCGCCACATACAGTAGTACAACCAGCTTTTGTTCCCTGACTCCTTAGGGTTAGCAAGTGAGAAAGATTGGTACACTTGCGCTGCACCATCCGACTCCTTAAAATTCCCTTAGCAGCGGCAACGTTAGAAGTTGAAGTTTGAGGTGCAGTAGGAGCCATGCTTGATGTGGGTAGGCTGCTTCTGTCTGGCACAGAAGGAACAACATTTGGCATGGGTGGCTTTTCTGAGGTGGATTCATCAAGAGAGACCCGTTGCACTTCCTCCCATTCTAATGATCTTCTATATACTTCCCAAGCCATGTCTTGCTCCTCCTTTGTGAGTTTTTCCTCTTCATTCTCTTGCAAAAGGGTCTCATGTTCATGGTAATTGGCAATCCACCTAAAAAAAGTCATGAATCAGCTAAACTAGGTGATTAGACATGAATTGGGAAAAAGATCCATATGCTGAAAGCAAAACACAATTAAATGAAGTTTAATAAACAGGACACAAATACATCAAGGCCCTATTATAAATTGAAGAAAATTATACTTGATCAACCAATACTACCTAACTTCAATCTCAGCAATCATATGCGGAAATCAAAGGTAATCCACATAAGAAAGAAATTATTTAAAAGCTAAATATTAGGGGGAAAAAGAAAACCTTGGATGGTGCTTGCCAAGCAAGTTCTCCATTAACTTGTCAGAAGAGCAGCTGCCATGAGAAAGAGGCACCTTCTGTTTCAGCAAATTTCCCACTTGACAGTTTATGTTTCCGTCATCTGCTTGTCTATCCTCCTTGCCAAGCTCTGTAAGAGGGTCCAAATTCTCATCATCACCAAATTCAAAGAGATGCAACATTTCTTCCCTAGAAATGGTCCTGTGTATTTGTTGTCTATCAACAACCCTTGCGGCAAGCCCCTCCTTTGTGACCTATTCAAACCACTCTTCATCAAAATTCTATTCAGAAAAACACAACTAATTTAATAATACTATTTTTTATTACATTACCTGGCGCTTATATATTTTTTCTTCCATAGTTCCATGTGCCAAGAATCTGTAAGCAAACACTGGTTTTTTCTGGCCATATCTGAAGAATTGGAGAACATTTATATTAGGTACAATCATACGACTTAAATTGAATTGATGTTTCAATTAAGAGAAAAGTCTGCATCAAACCCAACCTCCAAGCTCGATAAATGGCTTGAAGATCATATGTTGGATTCCAAGAACCATCAACAATAACTACACGATTAGCAGCATGAAGATTAATCCCTAGAGATCCAGCTCTTGTTGAAATCAGAGTGCATTTTACTCTTTTATTCTCAGGATCATTGAACTTCTCGACCAATTTTTGCCTTTCAGAACTTGCTGTTCTTCCATCTAGCCTGTTGGGGAAATTAAAGTAAAGCGAAGTTATGAAGGACCTCTTGTCCATATCAAGCAATTTTAACCACAACAGAAAACCCCTGGGTGATGAAAGGTTTATGGCAGTGTATACCCACCGGTACCAGTCTTTTCCTTTTCTCCAGACCTTCCCCTTTTTACCATAGCGAGGCAATCTTGAAAGATAAAATTCAATGAGATCTAAAGTGGGTATGCTCTGGCTGAAGACCAATGCCTTGTCACCCACATGAGAACACATGGTTAAAATATCAAGCAGCAATACCATTTTGCCACTATAATCAAGCTCTTTAAAATTATTTTCATGAAGAAGATCATTCCACCAATCCTGGAAAGATGGTAAAAGAGGCATCCATTTAGAAGGTGTCAAAATATTACAAATCGTACGAAGGAAATGAACTTGATGGAGTTCAGAGCAAACTCAGACCCCAGGTAAGATTGTAGATACATGTCTAATTAGATGATAACCAAAGGTCATGCCAAATGAATGCATCTCTTAGCAATAGAAACAACTTTCTGCAAATGGAAGTAGCAAATAGTCATACTTTACGAGCATAATTTATCAGATTCATACCTTCTGAAAAAATCCATCACTTTTCTCTTGCATAGTACTGTTTGCATTCCTTGGCTTCTCTGTTGAGCATTTAACAGTCATTAAATACACAGAAACAGGAGATGAGTTGATTCAATTTAAAGACAAGCCTCAATACTACAAAAGATAAAAGCTATGTCCCTGCTAATATGCAGTCAATAGAGGACAAGCAATTCCATAATCAATGCCCTTGAGTTTTGCATGTCTGAGTCTCTTTTCGGTAAAAACTTAAGAGTTATGAAACCAGTCATATCATTCATTCACAATGAGCAATATGCTTCAAGCATGCAAAAGCTTTAGAACTGGATTCTAATAGACTTGTTTTATATATTTCATATACATTGTAATATAGCATTTTTATAATATTTAACTTCCAGCTCTCATAGGCTTATATTGAATTAAATAGTCCCAACTGAATTGAAAACCAAAACAAACCTTTGATAATTCAGTTTGGCTTAGATCTTTCTCTCTTTCTCTCTCTCTAATATAGGAACATTTAGTTTAAATATATTGCAAACTTTCATCAAACTGGAACATAAAATTTAAATATTAATTGTCGAATAATTAACAATAATCCAGAACAATAAAAAAAATTTACAACCTGTAAAACAGCATATCCACAAGATATCCTATCTGCAGAATTATTATTATTACTACAACCACTACTTTTAACTGAATAGACAGAGTTATCAATGCATTAAACAAGCAATTAACAGGAAATAATGATGAGAGAGTGAAGGCGTACCTCCAATAATGGTATTATAATCTACATTTTCATCACTAGAACTTTCATCAGCAATGAAATTCTCAACGGTTTCTTCATGACTGATATAATCTCTATCTTTTCTCAATTGCAGGATCCCAGGATGGTTCCAAATCTACCAAACATAGTAAAATTTGTCTTTAAACAAGCAAAATAGATAAGAGAAAAGGAATACAAATGTGATGAATCAGGTATTCAGGATACACATAAAGGACTGATCCAGCTCTTAATCTTTATCTGCAATTATTTGATTATTTCCACCAATATTTACCTTTTGTACAACCAATAAATTTTTGGCTAAATCATCCATATGTCATCAAATAGCAACTTTTTTATGTAAAATACTCTTAGATAACCTGATACACACCAACTACTCAGTCTACTGGTACTTCACAGACCATTTGAGGACAGTGATGAGGGGATCATGGGTGAAAAAAGACACTTAAAATTTGCTGCCACAGCCATTCCACTATTATTACCCTTTAATTTTTCAAACTGTTAGGAGGCAGCATCTTTATTTTAAAGATTGCTTTCTTTGTAAGAAAGAACCAGTTCCGATTCTTTGTTTCAACTTCCAGATTGCTTTCTTTGTTTGCTTTATTGATCCTTGCACATACTCTTCATTCAAGACTTCACAGATCTTCAACTATAACTTGATTTAAAAATTCTTTTCTAGACAAGGGATTCCTTTTTCTTTTCACTTAATAAGATTTCTAGATGTTACAAGTATTACTTTGCTGTATTTAAAAGTCAATTCTGATTTGAGTGATTTCGCTAATTTGCTCAAAAAATTCGTTTGTTACAACCACAAGATACTAATACCCCAACATTGAAACTGCAAGCATTATTTAAAACCTACTCTGGCACTTAAATTATTGTGTGCACAGCCATCTACGGATAGAGCAAATGAAAAAGCTAAGAACACAGTAATTGAGAAAATACCTGAGCCAATGCCTGGTATCCAGCAAAAAAACACTTCCTCATCTTCTCATTGGAAACTTTACCATTTGTGAATCCATGCACATCGAGAAAACTCTTGTATAATTTCCTCTGCAATGAAGAGAGCTTTACAGCAACTACGAAGACTGTTTTAGGTGGCAGATCCTTCTTCACCACGCTCATATCCATTCTTTGCACAAATCCTTTTAATTGTTCATAGAGGATATGAGACCTCTGGTTCATAATTTTCACATCATATGCAGTTGAATTAGTATGCTGTCCATTCTCTATAGGATTTTGGAAGCTGCAACCACGATACAACATGATTATGAAAAGGGAAAAAAAAAAAAAAAAGTAACAAGAAGAAGACATCCGGAGAAAGTAGAGGAAGAATTCTTGCCGGTTTCTGAACTCAAGGCTGCTGCCAAGAAAACCTTCTCTGACAAAATCAACCATCTGTATCAGGTATAAATCCAATCAGAACCATAAAAGCAAAGAGAAGAAATGAACAAATTTGTGCATTACTCTATGTACAAACTTACACAATAGTACTCCATTAGATTGTTCTGAAGAGGTGATCCAGTTAATGCAATCCTCCTCTGGCATTTCACTTGTTTCAGCGCTTGGGTTGTATCTGCCCTCGTGTTCTTAATCATATGGGCTTCATCACAAACAAGTATATCAGGTCCATCCTGACAATTGAAAAGAAAAATTCATCAACAAATATAAAATAAAAGTTTATGTCAAGATTCATGATCAGTCTTAATAAGGCAAAGTAGCAGTCCATATCAAATTTCGAAAATCTAATATTTAGAAAAATGATACTCCAATAAGTAATTAGAAAATGAAAAAGGTCAGTAAACTTGCAAAGATGCTAAAAATATGTAAACATACTTCACATGGATTAGGTATAGGTGTCAGGCGAATGCAAGCTTAAGTTGTCCATCATATAAGACCTTTCTTTTCAACAGATCTAGATGACACAATGATGCAATTTCAAACTAAAAGCATCCAACTTTTATATGCTTTCAAGGCTTAAGTTCAGAAATTTGACAATAATAAATATAGGTAAAGATTGGTTTTGATTCATTTTGTAAATTTCTTTAACAAAAAGGAAGTAGATATTTCAAGTTACACACAAAGCTTAATTTCAAATGGCTAAGATTGTCAATAACTTCAATACACTTGACAAAAAGAGAGTACACAACAACATTAAGGTCTCTCTGATAGCAAAAGTGGATGTCCCTATCTGTCACAACTCACAACTGCATACCTTCTGGCTGTGAATAGCTCACACTTGATCAGATCTTAAATTTTAAATAAGAAATAGAATCCTCCAGAGGAGTGTCTTTAAACGTTATTTTACTAGTTTTCTACTTTTCTTTTCATGTTGTTTATAATTGTCTTTATTACACTCTACATCATAATTTTTTTTTTTAACTAATGAAATTTCTTCTCATTAAATCGGAAAGGCTCAACTAAAAATTTGAGAAACACATCCTGTGCTTTATACATAATAAAATAAAGACTTTTTACAAATTAAATTCAACAATCAAGCTGTATAAATTAATGTCAATAGAAATTCGGTAAATGGAGTTCTCCAATACACTAAGTTTGAATCCAAGTAATCCACATGAAGCATAGAACTTGCTGAAAATCCTTAATGTAACTACAAAGAAATTCAGGAACTATGACAATTACCTGCAAAGCATAGCAAATTTCCCTCGCCATAGTTCGATCCTTGATATTCTTTCCAAGAGACAAGTTTCGAAAAGCAGTATAGCCAATCAGGAAAACACCACCCTTAGATCTCCATTTTGCAAACAATTCTGCTCTTCTCTCCCTAATGCGAGCAAACCCAGCAGTGTAAAAGTTATTTTCTTCTTCGCAAAACAAAAATGGAAGAAAGGAAAAAGATAATTAAACCTTGACACGTCTTCCAGCATGAATACTCGGAGGGGCTTTACTTCTGAGGGTCGCCACTTCAGGAACTCCTGCCGCCAATTATGAAGCACATTAACAGGAGTAACAATGAGCGCAGTTTGTAATCCCAAATCAACAACTCTCATAGCAGCGTACAGGAAAGCTATGACCTGCAGGTAGCATTTGACAATCATGCAACTGCATCTTTCAACCAGATAAAACACTACACTGCCAAATGAAAAAGTATTTACTGCATTGTGAGCCCTCAATTAACTTCCCTCAGTTATTAGTATCATCATTGATCAATAAAACTACCAGATTTACAAGTACTAGCTTATGGAAACATATGGGTATTATTTCAGCTATCAAAGCCATGGAAGCCTAGCTGTGCTATTTCAAGCAGAGACATGAGAGTCTGGGTAAGATTGATAATGCTTCGTTGCAATTTTTAGCATCTTCCACCACACCTACTAGCCTCTCTCTCTCTTTTTTCTAATCACACCTTCATTTCTTCTCAACTTTACACTTCTACATTTGATGCTAAGAGGTTTTAAGTTTGTGGGAGGAGTTGGCACTACAGAGATTGAATTAGTTGTTGATTCGAGCAAAACTATCCTGCATGATATTATGGAAAACACTTATCTTTATCATGGTCAGGTGAGCCTAACTTCGATTTTGGAGTTGTCGGTGCAATGAACCATGCTTCTTTTTCCTATTCTTTACTTTTTTATTGCATTTCAATTTTTTTATACAATTACTGCTTATTAGTCTAAATTAATGAATAAATGACAGAAACAACAAAGAGATAGCTGAACTTACCTGAAAAGTTTTACCCAGGCCCATTGTGTGAGCTAAAATGCAACCAAGACCTCTGTCACCAGATTTCACTTTCCCAATTGACTGAATGATATTCTCCCACATAAATCTTATTCCTGCCACCTGAAATTTCAAATCAGCTTCAGAAAAACAATATAATAACAGCTTTATGATGAAATTGAAACATTAATGAAAACGACCAGCTTAAAGCAGAGCTATATCAATGATGAAAATCATACAAATCCTTTGAGGAACTCAATTCTCGCACTTCTATACTCATAATTTCACTCATTTAACACCATATATGATGAATAGCTTAATGTCTGAATCATAAACAACCAAGTAACAGGGAACCGAAAGCAAAATTTAGACGTGCTGAGGAATCTAATATAAAAACAACTTGGCTGAGGAACACCAAAAGAACTATGACTGAGTCCACAAGTATCGAAAAAAACCTGATGGGCTTTAAGTTTAGCTGATATGCTTGGAGGAATCCTCACAGCCTCTTCACCTTTTTCCCTCACAACATTCACTATATAACCTGTTGTTGTATCTCCAAGTACTTCGACAGTAGCACCTTCACGAAAATCGCCATTGCAGCTTGCTGAGCTCATCATCTTAGACTTGTCAGTAAACAGCGACTTCAGACGTTCTTGACGTTCCTACATAACATGGCAATAAAATTGATAATTTAATGACAACATATACCAAATTTGACTGAATAGAATATCAAACCTATGGCACCTTTTCTATTGCAATTTTCCTTTGGGTGTCCTCTCCTAATTCAGCATCATCAAGTATCCTTCGTCTCTTCTTCTTTTTCTTTCTTTTGCTGTTGACACAAAAATAAAGTGATATGAGAATTATTTCCAAGAGATAAAGTTCATTACAAATTATGGATAGATAAAGAAATAGAATTTTGCCTTGGAATCCAAGCAACACCAAATGCCAAATTGAATTAGGCAAAAAAAAAAATTGAATAATTTATTCTCAGAAAACTAGACACAAGAAGAAAATAATAAACTCTAAACAACAGTCTTGCAAGTAGTACTTGTGTACCTGATTCCAACACTGATATCTGCATCTGAGTTCCCTGACTCGCTATCAGAGCTTGTAACTATTAGATCTACTGATCTCATGGCTTTCTCCAATTCAGATGTCAATTTTTGCAGCTGACTAGGTAAGCAACAACAGCATTGCCACCCAGAGGTTAGAACCATAGACAAGCATTCCTCACCAATATTACTCTTTATACAAGTGGTACAGAATAAAGCTTTGCATGACTTGCAATTAACTAAATCATTGCTTCGTCCACACCATCCACAGTAGCATTCAGAACACTCAGGATCCTGCAACAACAAATTAGCTCAATAAAAACGCCAAAATTAAAAGACAAGAATGAGTATCAAAAGAAAAGTCAAAATCCAATCCATAACACTGGAATTTTGTAGAACAATTAGAAGCACATGCATTTATAATAACACAAACAAAACAATGTGGTAGTGATCTTTCATTGTTCTTATCAAAGTGCTCCGGATAAGATAAGCCATTTATAGCAGTATTCTTGGAAATTTTTAAATAATGTAACTAAATTTTGCAGAGCTTCAGATAATACAGTCTGGTTTTAGCCCGCACAGAGGTGCTCAGCACTTAAACGGAGAGAATACAAAAGATTGGGACTACTGCAGGCAGAATGATGATTGCAATATATCATCTTTACCAGGAGAAGAAGTGCAAACAATTGTAAGACAGCATGGGGACGATTAGCCAACATATTTCACTGAATATAATATCAATTTTTTGTTTCCTATGAATGATTTCCTATACTTAGAAAAAACTATTTTGTGAAAAAATAACATGTCTGCGTGTCATATCTTATATTTGGCAGCGACAGAAACTTCATATCATTGTCGAAGCTGGCTCTGGTTCTAGCTACTTGAGATTGCAGCCAATAATAAACGTTGTTGCATGACCAACTATGGTTCTCTGTGGCAGATGTTCATAATTATGAGATGACACACATAGCGAGCATCAACCAAGTGATATAACTAGCCAATGGTAAACTTATTCCAAAAAAGTTATTTTTAGAAAGTAAAAGAGAAGATTTACAGTCCTCTTCAGTTTACTGGCAATTTGTTATCAAAAACTTAAGCTGGACAAATATTTTTCTGCCCACAAATTTTCCCGCACATGCACAATTTTTTTCCCAATAAGTAGATCAATATTGTTGCTTGCTTTTTTCTATAAACTTATGCTGGGGCATAAGTAGTGGAAAATATTCCCGGCATATACCCTGTTAAAATTGGCTCAGTAAACACCAGTCTTCAAAAAAAAAAAAAAGAGGGAGAGATTTAAAAAAAATACTTATTAAACAAATAATGTATAACACACACACACACACACAAAAGCATGACACTCTAGCATTCTATCATAAATCATTATTGTCTACTGGAATCAACTCAGTCACAAGAAATGATACCATTAAAAGAAATGATACCATTAAAATCCATACCTTCAAATGCATCTTCTCCTCTATTAAGCATTTGCAATCCTTGCAAATGATTACTTTCAAAAGCGGATGAGAATGCACTTCGACAACAATTTTTTTACAGGCAGTACAGTGAAATTCCTCATTCACACACTGCAAAGGATGGCCATCAACAGTGGGTTCCACAATGTTCTCTTCCAAAGTTGGTTCATGCTCCACTTTACAGGCACTGTAGACTGACTTCTCAATCTCAATATCAGCTTCATCATCACTGTCTATGATAACAGGTCGAATCTTTTTGGCATCAGCTTTTGGCTCTTCACTCTCATTTGGACGCTTGGACCCTCTGGTTTCAGTGATATCAGGTTCAGAGAACACCAAATTGCCATTGCTCATTAGTTGCTCCACACCCACACTTGTAGAAGTTTCATCTGTTTTAAATTTTTCACTCGCCAACTCATTAGAGTTATTAGGAACATCTTCTCCATGTTCATGAGTTTTCTTACTAGAAATGTCACGCGGAGGCTGCAAGTCAACTTTGCCTTCCATTACCTGATCAATAGAGTTGAGGTAGTTCTCTGTTTTCAGAATGACACCTTAATTTGATAATTCAATAAGTCCTAAATGAATGAAATCAAGAAAGAGAAAATATAAATGCATGTATTCAAAAGGATGTCCAATTTGACAGTAACGAATTCACATTTAGATTACTTTTTCTTTCTGGTTTTGTACAGGGACCTTGAGAGTATAATACCTTTATTTAACATTTAAAAAGATACATGAAAATATTAGACACATAATGAAAATATTAGACACAATGAAAATATTAGACACATAGGGAACTGAACAACAGCAATTATTTAAACCACTGTAATGAATGTATGTTCCTTTTTTTTTTTGGCCTTTGGAAGGGCAAAGACCTTGAGAGTTTACATTCCCTTACCAACTGCTAAACACACAGGGAACAGTGAAGGCAGAACTAAAGATTTCATATCCCCCTTCACTTAGGAAAAGATATCAACTACTAAACACACAGCGAATTGAACCACAACCACTTAAAATGCCAATATTAAACTGCAAGGATACAAAACACCCCAAATCCAGAATTTAAAAACTAGTTTGAGCAATTTGATTCAGCTATACCACGAGTGAAAACTGAACGGCCAAAATCCATGATTTAAAAACTAAGTAGAATTGCAACCAAATTAAAGAATGAAATTAACTTGTTCAAATTCACACCTGTTTGGATCTCTTTCGATGTCTCCTTTGTCTCAAGTGAAGTTGAAGTTTTTGATCAATTCTTGCATCATCTTCCTCTTTAACCTTTGAATGTACAAAGATAAGAACCATACAAATTCAGATATTGTCTGCGGACAATAAAAAAAAAGCTTGACAATCACCATGATTAAAAAAATAATAATAAATAAAAGTTGCTCAAGTCCCAACAGGCCTTAACTTTCAAGAGAGCATCTACTGAACATGCAAGAAAAAAGGAAAAAGGATTCAAGATGGTGAGACCAAATAGCCAAATGTTTAATCATATGGAGAGACAGACAAACAAACATATTAAACTTCTCTTCAATAGGAAAAGAAAAATTGAAACATCTAGACAATTGAGAATAGTATAGGATCATCACCAGTTCGTTACACACGTTACAATTGAAAAGCATACGAAGTAAAGCAGATTTTCTCTTGAGCAAATATAACCCATCCATCACTTTTTCACAACCTTGAACATTGACATCAGGCAAAATATCGACAAGAAGAAAAATCAACTACTGAGATATGCATGAGTGATGGCAAACGATGACATGCTAAATTCACTATATCACCAATTTACTGATGAATATCTAGATAGGTCTTTCCAGCAGCCAATATTAAGTACATGTACAGATCCAGACAGTATAGAAAATTCCAACCACCAACACAATAGTTGGCAGCTACTTGCATCACCTCTTCAGACTACATCATCAGAAATAGGTAGCATTTTGACCACCTTGATTCTTGATGGCTTTAAAAGGTGTTTGGCAATCATTTCATTATTGATAAAACTGGCAATCAATTCAAGCTAATTAACTCAAATAAGGGGAAAAAACCATAGATTTGATATCCAAAATATTAACCTCAAAACTTCAGGAAAGATCAATATGAACATGGAGCACAAGCATTGACAAACCTTTCTATAATTTTTTATCTGTTCCTCAGAAAGAACTAGTTCCTTTTCATTTGCTATAGCACCAGCAATGAATGGATCATTAGAACTGCCGTCAATGTCTTCAATCTCCTCAACCTGACAAAAAGCACATCAAATTATTAGCAAAAAATAAGTATAGCATAATGCAGCAAATTTCTGACAAGAAAACATTGCGGAATTATACTGCAGCATAAGGGAGAAACAAGATCACGTTTAAGAAGCAAAGGAAGTTCCATAAATACAGAAATAATGCAATGTGATACAAAATTAGTTCCCACACAATTAAGACAAGCTTGTGACAAAGGGGCATAAAGCAGAAATGCCACAACGTAGTAAATTAAGCATCACAGTTAAAAATGCAACCTCATTGACTCCAGGAAATTTCAGTCCCATCTCTGCAGCTTCTTGAGGAGTATTTGCTAGGTAGACAGCAGCCCAATGCTTGCTACCAAATGAAGCAGCATCCTTAGAAAGACCACCTGAAAATAGTTTCCTGAGAGAGTCCCAATCTACATCACCACCTTCTGCCACATCCCCATTGCTTCCATCTGTAGAAAGTTTTTTCTCCAGAAAACCACTAGCACCCTCCTCCAATAGTTTCCCATGCCGCCTAAATGCACAATGTAAATCCACACAATGAACTTCAAGAACTGCAGAAATGATCATGCCAAATGGGCAAGCGCATACCTTCTCACAGGCCTGTGACTTTGAAGATATTTCTCAGCATCAGCTACCACCTCTACAATTTCACTGGAGACTTGACATCCTACCCAGTGTGCCCTTCTTTTCCAAGCTTCAGTGTGGCAACCATTTGGAGCCTGACTTTCAATCCACTTGTACAAGCTTGGTAGCTCAACACCAGCCCCATCTAGTTGTTCCTGTTGAAAATTGCAAGTGGAAAGGATTTAACAAAAGAAAAAAATCAGAGACTGGGAATTAACTGCACCAGACACAAGCATGATTACAGTTTAATTTATTTACACTTGCAACCTACAGCCTCAAAAGGGATGATGTTTTATCATAATGCAATGTTCACTATGTTGACCCAACAATTTAATTTTAGAAGACAAGCAGATGAAGAGAAGAAAATATGAGTTCATTACCATTTGAAGGTTAGAGAAGATGGCCATAATCTTAAATTTGTATGAAAAGAAGAAGCATTCATTTTAACATCACAAGGAAAGGACGCAAATGATCTTGCAAAAAGAATAATAATATCCTCAACACATATGCAGGCACTGAAATATGTAATAAGAACCAAAGATTTTACTCAAATTGAAGGAAGAAGCAGACCAACAAATGAGCACTTTCAGTCTCTAGCTCATCAAGTACTGTTTCCCACTCTTCCTTCAAAGTAGCCATCTCGTCCTCAACAGCTGCCTCCAGCTAATTTTATGGACAATAAAAGTGGATAAGTGATGGACCAAGTTATAAGAATCCAAAGAAAGGCATACGATGGCAGAAAGAACCAACATCATCACCATGAAGAGTTTGTGCCAACTCTTCTCTCACTTCACTCTCCACCTTGGAGAGTGACTCCTTTTCAAGTGCTTCTTGAGCCTCTGCAGCCTAAAATAAGTATCAGCTAACCTTCTAAAACAAATTATTAAAATATAGATTTGCAACTTCAGCAAAAATATTGAGATACCTTGCTCTCAACTTCCAAGAATTCAGCAACAAGCTCTTCTATTTCCTGCTCAGTCAAAGGTTCCTGCAAAATGGAAATGGAAGAATAATGAACTCCCATGGGAAACCGCCGTATTCTAAGCAAATGTGAGTGCAAATTGATCCATAATGATAGTATATAATATCCTTACATGCATATGCAGTGTATAATTACTAGCTTAAGCTTGTGCTATTACCCTCATTGTCGTTGCTGTTGTTCTTACCATGTCCTAATTTAGCTGGGCGCAAGCCATTTTCTACCTTAGTATGCTTTCATCATGCCAGTATTTTAGGATCATTCACTAATACAATATTGGTTTAAGTGTAGAATACTGCTGACCTAATATAGTTATAGGCTTTCCATAAATTTGTAATAGATGCTCAATATGATTAACATGAAATAAAATTATTTTTAAGACCCCATGAGCAGGAGGAAGTACGAAAAAAAAAATCCAATGACTTGCCTCGGGATGTACTCCAGTGTCTTGTCCAGACACTGATGGTTCATCATCATCTGAATCGACTATAAAAGAATCACTTGAAGAACTCTCAACATCTTCAACTTCCTCATGTTTGTCTTCCATCTCTCAAGGCCACATGAGATGCAAAAAGAAAGTCAAAAACTGTACCTGCAAGATGGAATTAAAGCACTGATAGTCAGATCCCAAGAAGACCTTTTTGATTGCCATAAACCTGACCTTTCCCACTGAGCCAGCATGGCATTAAAGCATTACAAGCCAGCCATCATATGATAGATACACTTAAATTTCCAAGATGCCAACAATTTCTCATTGTATTTATAAAAATAATTTCAAAAAGGAAACCACGATTATGATCTCAGGTCATTTCCTCAGAATAGTTGAGAGTTCAATGTGGAACTTAGATCTTCTGACCATGTTTGCAATAAATCATGTGAAAGAGAAAAAAAAATTAATTTGTATTAATAGAATTCATTCACTTTAGTAATAGAATTCTTTTGTTGGAATAAATATAAAATTGATAAAATCATTAATACAATTCTTTAATTTTTACATCAAATTATTTCGTGTTTAAAATGAGAGAATTGAACTTATTTAAATATAGTCTTTCCAAATAAAAGAATCATTAAAATAGAATTCCATTCTTTTGAATTCTTTCAAATCTGAATTTTCAAACAGGGCATCTGTGTATGATAGGCATTAAAAACCAGGAATTGGATTGAAGCCTCTTTTTTTTCCCATTCCTAAGCTTTCTGCAAGCTACTATAAATAAAATGGAAGAAGCAATCAAAACAAAAGGACAGAAGGGGAATCTTTGTTGCATGATACAAGCATAGATCCTTAGAAACTCAGTACTGTGATCTTGATCCCTTATTTCAGGTTAATCAAAGGGAGATGGAGATACTTTGAATTGTTACTAAGCAAATGATATAATTAACCACAACTTTATCAAACTGCAATAACTTAAATGTAGAAAAAGATTTTTAAATGCAACAATCCACTCTAAAGTACTCTAGTCCTTGTTCACATGAAAACAGGCTAAATAAATCACATGCCCATCAACCCACCACAAAAAGATGACATTTTCTTAAGAATTGCACCACAACAGAACAAGAAAAGAAAAAAAAAACCCCCCACAAACCAACAAATGAATATAAATGAATCAAAATGCAATGTATCACCGTTCAAAGCTGTCAAAGAAAAACCCTAATTTCCCCTCCCCCCATCTCTCTTTATACCTCCGTATATATTCATAAATGGAAAAAAAATAACATTCCCAAAAAGAGCACAAATGACAAATCAATACAACTACCTGATCATAAAGCACAGAGAATCAAAACTTAACAACACAACTCATACTATTCCAAGCTTCCAAAAAGAAGCATTCTTTCTGCCTCCACACTCAAAATCCCAAAAACAGTAAAAATAACTTCAACAAAAAGCTAAACTCAACTTTCCAAAAGTTCCCATCTTTCAACAAAAATAACAAAACCCAACAGCAAAAACAATCAACTTGTGCCAAAAGTTGCTAAATTTGGACTCAATACAGTGCAAATCCAAAACGACATCGCAATGGATGAACAGGAAGAGCTGAAGAGGGTGACATACCAGTGAGTAGAGGAGATGTAGAGCAGTAAGAACAGAGATTATGGGGTTTTTAAGGGGAGAACGGAGTAAAAAGGAGAGATATTTTTTGGTATTTTAGGGATTCTACTAGGAAAGAGAGAAAATTTCAGGACAGGTGAGGGTTAGGTCATTTATTCTTAGGTGGGGCTCTTTTTGTGATTTTGGATTTTGTTGTGGGGTTTTTTGAAATTTTGTATTTGTTGTGGGTCACTAAAATGCAACATGGGACCCAGTCTATGGTGAGATGGGCCATTTAATTGGAATTATAAGTTTTAGCGGCAACCCCCTTTCTACGTATATTATGTCTTTTCTATTTTTCCTTTTATATTTATTGTTTATTTATGGATGGGATTGGAAGCGAGAAATAGGTTTGAAATTCAAATTTAAAATTTTAAAATATAATATCATTCCATTTGTTGGAAGTTGTGTGAATTCATGTTGGGTACATTTTAACTGTTGGGTAATACTCTAACCCATTTGGGAGGAGATAGAGAGCAAAATAAGAATATGTTTGAAAAAATGAGGAAAATATAGAATAAAAAAATATAATTTTATTTTTTCTTATAGAATATTGAATAAATTTTAAAAAATTTATATTTATGTTCATGATTTATTTGCAATACATATTCCCTATACCATTGTAAACAAAAAAACATCCATGACTTATACAACACCATTACAGTCAAAAAAATAAAAACAAATTCATTATCAATTTTTTCTTATCTTTTCTTCATCTTTTCAATATCTGACGATGAAATAGTGGATGGATCTATTTGAAGTTAGCTCTACAAAATTAAGAGGTAAATTCTTTTTTTTAATTATCTTGATGAATTCACTCTCAAATGTTTAATATTTCTTTTTATATGATTGTATGATTATTGGATGTTTTGGTACCACGATCCTTTGTTTCTATGTGGCTTTATTATATTTAATATTGATATATTTTCTTTGTCTTATTTATTTTTTGTATTTTTGCTAATTTATTTTAGTAAGTAAATATTATTTATTTTCTTAAATAAATAATAAAATAGGAAAATATATGAAAATAACAATTTTATTTTCTTTCATATTTTGCTTTTCAAACAATGAAAAATAAAGTTATTTTGTTTCTTTTCTTTTTTAGTCAAATATGAGAAGAAAAAAATAAAAATAAAAATTATTTTTCCTCCTTATTATCTTTCTTCCCCGCATAATTTTCCAAAACATAATGTTTGAAAAAAAAAAAAATTGGATGGAGAAAAAAAGATAGTGAAAGGAAAATGAGAAAAAGAACAAAAAAGATAAGAAAAGTTTTTTTCCTACTTTATTTGAAAAAGTATGGAAATAAAAAAAGGCAAGATAGAAAAAAAAAAAACTTTCTTTTTCTTGTTTGAAAATTTGTAGAAAATGAAGAATTTTTTTAAATTAAAATTACTATTTTATGCTTCATATTAAGCTATGATTAATTTAAAAAATACAAGTTTAATGTGAATTTAAAATGCATTAAAATTTACACTCATACATTATCCTCTCTAATTTCTACATTTGTTTGAACTAGCTAGAATAACTATAAAGATTTAATTGACTAATCAAAATAATAAAATGTATAATAAATTTTGCCCATACAAGAATAAGCAAAGAAAAATTTTAGGCTTTTAGTTAAAATGAATGAAAAAAGTTCAAAAAATGGATAAAAAAATTATTTGATGAGTAAATTGGTAATTACGTAATAAAAATATAAATTTTATTATTTTTCTCCTCCAAATCTTGCAAATCATTAATTCAATTTAGTTTATAATTTATCCTCATGAAATAAATCCATTAATAACCACTCAATAATTGATTACACAATTTTCAAATTCATAGCCTAAGACTCACGCCAATTTGAGCACAATTAAACTATAAACAAACTGTTACTTATAATAAAGAAAATAAAAGGAAAACATGGGAAGAGAAGATCAAATATTGATTCTTGTGTAATTATAGGTGGATATTTACTAAAAATACTTTTTAAAATTCCACTCACTGTCAATAAATTTTGAAAATAAAAATATATATCTTAAAATGCATAATTATTTTAAAGATCGAGATTTTTTTTTAGTACTAAATAAGGGATATTTTATATATGTGAGATTTGACTTTTCATGTTTATTTTTAAATAATCTCGCCTCACTACTAGATTAAGATGTCAACTAAAATAAAGTTTAAGTATTTTTTAGTAAAACTGAAAATTAAATTAGATGTTGAATAATTTTAAGCCATGATATTTGAGATTGTATTATCAATTAAAAAAATCAATCATTCAATGCATGCTATATATGTTTATTTTGATAAAGTTTTAAAGGTAACATTATATTTTGTTAAAGAAACGACAATCCCAACAATATTTAATCCATATATGAATAAAGTTAAACATTAGCGGTGACTTTGACTTTGATGAACATTTCAAATAATACATAACTTTGTAAATATAAGCATAATGATTAAAAGGTTCAACGTAACTAGATGATCAATTTTGTATATAATTCTTATTTTAAACCTATTTAAGGATAAATTGATTTGAAAAATTAAACGTGTAACACATGCACTGATTTAGATCGTCGACCAATTAAAATTTGAAAAAAAAATATAATTTTATAAAAATAAAAATAAAAAATAACTTTTCTCTTCATTTATTTTTTTTCTCCTCAGTTTCTTCTTTACATCTATTATTGTGTTAGAGAGACCGCCACTAAAATTAAAAAAAAACTAATTATTGACACTAATAGAAATTGGTGCTAAAATATCACCATCCCAACTAAATCTAAACGCTCATTGTTTCTAAACCCAAAACCCATTATCCACCTCTGCTACTAGTACATATTTACCAACCAAACAACTAGATACACATACCATATTTTATCTTCTTTTTCTCCTATTGAGATAAGCATCACATCTCTTTATTTGATGGTCTCTCATCCCAATCTATTTCTATTTCTCTTCCTTTATATAATTAGACCTACAAATTCATCTTTTAATTAACTAAATAAACTTAATAATTGATTATATAATTATAAAAACGGTATAGGCAAATAGAACAGTGGTCAAATATGATATTTGATATATCCATCAACAATGCCACCCATGCTCTTAAACTATCACCATATTTTATGGTCCATTATGAAGCTTACTACAATTTGAGTTTGCTATTGTAATAAAGATTTCTTATGGCATTGAATAGGTTTGGTTCCTTTTCGCATATGGTTGTAGTCAAGGGCGGAACCAGGGTTAGACATAAAAGGGCAACATTTAAAACTTGATGATCAAATATTTATTATAAAATAAAATTTAAATTTATTATATTTAGATTAAATAATATATCAATAATCATCATTAAATATTTTAAAATATATCATTACATTCTTAATCATTTAAAATTTAAAACGTTTCTCTTATATATCATGAAAATCATTTATAAGTGAATATAGCTACATCTTTTAACAATTTTCTTTTTAATATACTCTAGCCAACAATCAGCATGAAATTAAAAATTAAGTTAGAAAGGGGCCGTATAACTAAGTCAAGACTTTGCTTTAAAAATTAAAAAAATAATTTGAGAGAGGAGGAGGGAAGACCCCTGTTCCTATACATATGGCTCTGCCTCTGGTTATAGCAAAGATTGTCTGTGTTTGATGGATCGAATAAGATGCAGTGGATACTGATTCAGAGCTAGTGGACATTTATGATTGGATGACATTCTTAGAATTTGAAATTGATTAGCAACGTGAAGTGTTAGACATCATGATACTGAAATTTGGAGTATTGATTTAAAGAAATAAGATATTTTGATTTTGTTTATAACCTTTATTTAGTGCTATGTTCCTGCGTCCATCCTTTGGCACTAATTCCCTTCAGTAATCTAAGCTACAACTTGGTCAAGAAAGTAAAAATAATCATTATTTGAGGACACAAAAGAAGGGATTTGAAGGCAATCTAATGGGCTCTAATCATCATAGGGGAAATAAATTAATATATATAAGGTCAAAATATATTTTGAATTGGAGTTAAGATTAAGATATATTTTTAAAGTGTAGAATATAGTTTTTTTAAAATATTTAAGACATTTTTATAAACAAAAAAAATATTTTGTTATTTATTGGTATTCCATGCACTGTAAAAATTAAGATGTGTTCTTAAAAATAAGAATTATATACTAAATTAATCACCTAGTTTACTTTATCATTAATTAAACTTTTTTAAATAATTTAGACACTAATTCAGTCTTTTGTCATTAATATATATATATGTGTGTGTGCGCATATGCAACAAAATTTAACATATTAATTTAACAAATAATAGGATACCATTAATGCACATAATGAAACCCTTGTTCATATCGTCATTTGACCAATAATCACTACATCAAGGATATCGCAAGGAAGATTGCTATCAAAATGTATATCAAGGATGTCGTAAGGAGATTGCTATCAAAATATACTTATCATTTGCAATTTTCATATGATTTTATTTGGACAAGATAAAAAATAATAATATGTGATTTAAGAGTATTTAGTGAAACTCTTTATGATCCTTTAAATATATTTTATTTTCCTTCATTCAATAAATTTATTATGCTGAAATATTTTTTAGTTTCATTTCTCATGCATTTAAATTAGAAAATTTATTATGCTGAAATATATATATATATATATATATAAGCAACAATTTTAGTAGCAAATGCAATAATATCAATTTGTTGATGCAATGGAATCTAATTTAAAGATTTAACTATTCAGTTTTTCTATGAGTCCAATCTATTTTTTATAAACTATAAATTTAATTCGATAAATGTGTATATACCTTTTTGTATCATAGACTAGTAAAAAAGATATTAGATCTAAATATCAAAACTTTATAACTTCTATTATTAAAATATATAACAATAAAACACACAAATCTACAATACTATGAACAGTAAAAACTTCAAGATATGAACAAATAAATCTAAATAAACTTAAAAATTAACAGATTTGGATATTATCTCAAGATTTTAGGAGATAAATCAGAATAAAATAAAAAAAAAATGAGTTGATTTAAACTTTATTCAAGAAGGATAAAAAAATAAAAAAAGTGAGATTGATTTTTAGCCAAAACAACTAAAATTACCTCATAAATTTGATTAGAGAAGAAACAATGCATACTCTCTCTCTCTCTCTATATATATGTTTTTAATTCATGAGAGGGCAAAACAGTACTGTGGAATATATAATAAAGAATAACCTCTTTGATGGATGGATAATCGAACTTAAAACCTCACTTTTCACAAAATATATTTTACCATCAAATTATATCTGCACGTGTAGTCTAATACTATATTTAATACTAGATAAACTATCTCTTTTGATATTGTGAAAATCAATTCATAAAAGATCTGTGCTTCTTATTTTAAGATAATACTATATTCACCTACCTCTTTTGACATTGTGAAAATCAATTCATAAAAATTTTGTGTTTTTTTATTTTAAAATAATATTATATTCAGCGCCCCTAAAATATATCACATTTTTTATTGTTTCATCAATGTCGTTGATCAATCTCTTTATTTGCCTATGATTATCAAAAAAATGTAATTTCTTTTTACCCTTTTAAAATGAGAATAAAAGACAATAAATAAGATATTAATTTTTGTAAAATGAAAATATGGCACATCATCCATTACAAATAGAGACGCATATTTGTTATTTTTAACACTTATAACAAAATTGCAGGCTGTTTAACTTATAACACTATGTTTTTAAAGATATTTTCAGGAGAATAACACTTTACCCTTTGCTTTCTTTAGATTGATTTATATGATAAAACAAATTATGATTTTTTTTTAATATGTCTCTTTTTGTGAATTAATTTAAATATATTTATTTATATAAAAAGCTTGATAAATTTATAGAAGTGAACTATATACATTAAAAAAAAAAAAGTATCTAACCAATTTGGGCAACATCATTGTATTAATCTCATACACTAAAATTATTTATAATTAAGGCTCTATTTATTTTGTAAAAAATATATTTTAAATATTTTTTGTATTTATTGCATTTAAGAAAATCAATTAATATTTTTCAGAAAAAGGAAAATCAATTAATGAAAAATATTTTTTTAATCACAAATAAAACTAAGTCATTTTTTTTTAAGAAAAGTGAGTTTCCATTTCAAAAAAGGAAATCATTTTTCAAACTTTTACACATTTATGCAAACTTATACAAAAAATAACTAAATATATGATAATCAATTAATGTATCAACCATTATATCTGGCAATCTACAACCACTAAGTCGATGACAGATGACAGTCATGAGACAGCCATCAAGAAAGTTTTAGTTTTATTATTTTCTACATTTAAGTGTACGTTGAAAATATAAAAATTTGATGAGTTTCAAATGTTTAATATAATAAAGTAATATATTTCAAAATACGTCAAATACTAAACAATATTTTTTTATTATTTTTTGTATATAATCAAACATTGGAAATATTTTTTTTAAAAAATACTTTTAGGTATAAATTATTTTTTATAAAATAAATAGAGTCTAAATATATTATATTAATACTTAGGACAAATTATGATTAACTAGTAATGTTACATAAATATTACATAATATTTAATTTAATTTTGATTTAAACTTTATTTCATTTGCAAATGAAATTCTTATATAATTTATTTGTAAATGAATTTCTATCTTGGTAACTATAAAATCAAAATAGAATTAATTTCAAATTAAATGAATTTTATATTTAGCTTTAGTGTAGAATTTAATACAATATTTTATTTTATAAAAATATATTTATGTTATTTTTAATATATATATATATATATATATATATATATATATATATATATATATATATATATATATAAGTGTGAGATAGTGCAGAGAGAGAAGAAAGAAAGAAAAGAGAAAAGAGAGAAGAAAAAAAAAAAGGTAAAGCGAAAAAAGTATTTTAACTAAGAGATTGTTTGATAATACAATTCAACACTTAAAATTAATATTTTAAGTACTTAATTTTTTAAACTTATTTGATAATCTTATTTATTTATTATTGAAAAGGTTCAATTCAACTATAATTCTTTTAAAATAATATAAGTCAAAATTTTTAACAGACTCAATCAACAAATACTAAAATGTTTTTATTAATTTGACCTATATACCCTTTATAACTTAACACACTCTCCTTTTGAAATAAAATCCATTTAATATATATTCCATAATTAAAATTATTAAATAGATTAATTGGATTCATATCTTAATTTTTAGTTCATATCAAATAATTATACAATTAAAAACTTTTAGAATTTAAATCATTCAACACTTAAAATTCAACTCTTAAATTTTCAATATTTAATTTCAAATTTTATCAAATACTACATAAGAGTATTAGAACTAGAAAAGATGGAAATGACAAAAATTGGATTGAGGTTAAGACCAACATAAGAATGAATAAGTTTAACAAATTTGAATCAACTATTATTAAAATGTTAGAACTAACCAATTAGTAAGTTAAGTTTAAACCATTACATATCTTTATATTTTTGTATGTGTTTTTGATGTGGTAATTTATTACTTAACACTCTCTCAAGTGTCAACGACTCAGTTGATCACTTGAAATAGAATTAAATGTAACAACAATATTGGACTGAACTGTTAGGATTAAATATCCAAAAGAAAATATGGGTAACACTTTGATATCATATTAGAAATTGAATTGAAAGGGTTGACCACTTGAAATTACAAAATTGTCCTTTTGAAATCAAAATTTAATTAAATGCAACAACAATATTGGACTGAACTGCTAGGATTAAATATCCAAAAGAAAATATAGGTAACACTTTGATATCATATTGGAAATTGAATTGAAAGGGTTGACCACTTGAAATTAAAAATTCTCATTTTGAAATCAAAATTTAATTAAATGTAACAATAATATTGGACTGAACTGCTAGGACTGGATATCCAAAAGGAAAATCGGGTAACACTTTGATACCACATTGGAATTGAATTGAAAGAGTAAAAAGATGACAAAAATTGGATAGAAGTTAAGCCTAATCCAATAATGAACGAGTTTAATGAATTTGGATTAACTATTGCTAAAAAGTTAAACTAATCAATTATATAGTTAAATCCAAACTATTATATGTCCTTATATTTTTTGTATGTGTTTTTGATATGAGATTTTGACATTTAACAAAGAGTATTTTATCATAATGAATAAAATTTATAACTTTAGACTTTTTTTGTAAATTCTATTTAATTTGATAAAATTTAATTTAGTTATAATCAATTCTAGTAATTTAATGAAATAAAATTTCAAATAAAATTTAATTTATACTAAATATATAAAACATGAATTTACAAATGCATTTCATAAAAATATATTATTTATTTATAGTAAATACAATGTTGGTATTTTATAATTTAACTAAATTCATTAGTCAAAGTAATTACGACAATTTATTCACTTTTTTCAAAAATTTTAAATTTATCCTTCGAATCAATGCTTAATCATTTTTAACATATTAAATAAATGTGATAGTGCATATTTAAAATTGCTTTAAAAATAAAACTAAACTAATGTGAATAAAAAATAACAATCGAGCAAGGATGGTTTGGTACAATTTCATTCTATAAGGAGAGCAGCAAACAAAGTGACATATTCTTTAATCTATTTTGCTGAGTGTACTAATGAGGAACGCATCCGAATAGAAGAGATTTCTTCTGAATATGTGATTTTGATTTAGATGATATAAGATTGGGCACGACTCTTGATTCATAATATTCTATCCATTTTCTTCTCAAGGGGGAATTTTTTTTTTTTTGTCACATTGTTTTTTATCTCTATATGAAGAGTGAGCCTTGAAGTCAAATTGTGAACTAATTATTTGTAATTTTTCATTAATTTATGCCTAAAATATATTATATAAATATTTTTTTTATTGATTGATTACTATGAATCCAATCCACAGAAAAATTTATTTTCAAAATGTCTGAAAAAAATACTCATAACTATATAAGAATTTTTTTTTATGATAGAACAAAGTTAACATAGATGATGAAAATAAAATAAAATCATTTTTGATAGACTGAAATATAAATAAAATTAATAAAATTTATTTTTTAAAATTTTTGTTGAAAAATTAATGAAGAAAAATTAATTAAAATTGTTTATTATATATTATTTTTAATTTAAAAAATTAAAAAGAAATATTTAGAATTAATAAATATAAACAATTTATATTAACTCTCATTTTCATTATATAAATAATTTATGTTTCGCCTTATATCTTTCTCAATCTACTTGCAAAACTTTTAAAACAAAAATAAAAATAAAATAGCGAACCATAAATCAGAGGGAAAATAAACGTAGCGAAGCGCCTAAATCGGTTAAAAAACCGGACAGCTGTGATCCAGATATAACCATTTTTTCATCTTTCTTTCTCTTGTTTTCTTGTTGCAGGCCTACTAGAGCTGAGCATTCGGTTGGTTCGGTTTAAACCGAACCGAATTTATGAAAATCGAATAGGCTGAATTTAGTTTAAATTCAAACCGAACCGAACCAAAAATTAAAATAAACCGAAGTAAACCGAACTGAAAAAAATCGGTTTGGTTCGGTTCGGTTTTCGGTTTTGGGTTTAATGGGTTGTTAGGCTTTTTTTATCTTATATAAAATAATTTATTTTTATTTTTTTAAACTCAAATTAAAAAAAATCCCACAAATTCAGTTTATTCGGTTTTCTTAATTTTAAACCGAACCGAACCGAAAACTGAATTTTTTTATTTTTTTAAACCGAACCGAATTTACTTTAAAACCGAACCAAATAGACCAAATTCACTCGGTTCGGTTTTGCTCACCCCTAAGGCCTACTTCTTACTTTGCTCAATCGAGCTGAGCGGAAAATATTTGAACCTTGCCCTTACACTATATTTGGATGATGTGTTTATAATGAAATAAAATGTATTAGATTGATTTAAAAAAAAATTTTATGTTTGGATTAAAGGGAATGAAAGAGTTTGATAAACCCCTCCAAACCCTTTCAAATCATTAAAATGCAAACATCACAAATTGAGGTGTTTGCATGAATTTGAAAAATTTGGACACTAAAATTACATAATTGTCCTTAATTTAAAACTATTTTGTCTTCTTCCTTAAATCTACAATATAAAAATTATAAAAAATTAATTATTCATAATTTTTGTGAATAAAAATAAAATATAATTTTTAAATAATAATAATAAATTTCTATTTTAATATTAAATATTTGATAAATAAAAAAATAAAAAATTATATTTACATTTATAATATTTTTATCAATTTTTAAGTTATCATTGCTTTCCGTTGTAGTAAAAACCGCTTCACTTGAAAATGACCCGTAAAAATCGCTCACTTTCTTTATCATCATCCATTATCGTTCCTTGATCATTATCATGGCTTCGATTTCCACTTCATCTTTCTCTCATTTCTCTCTATCATTCATAAACCCTTCATCACCAATAACTAGACACAAATTCAAAATCACTAAACTTCCCTCCAAATCCCACAAAAATTCAAAAAATATCATACCTTTTCTGCATACTTTTCGCGCTTTCAACGTCCTTCAAAATGCTGCAAGCACGACCAAGGACCATCTCTACAGCCATCATTAGGAGAAGAACAAGAAAAGCAATGGCCTTTCTCAATTGGGTATCTTAAAAAACCTGAAAAGACTGCAATTGGGTGCATTACAACGCCTTTAGTGTATGCTTTATTTTGCATTGCTGTTGGGTTTTGTTCAGTTGGTGCATTACCAGCTCAGGCAGCTGTTGCTGCGGTTGTTAGTGAAGTTACATTGAAAAAGAAAGAGAAAGAATTGAATGAAGAGTCCTATTCGAGAGGCCACGTGTATTCAGATTATACTAAAAGTTTGTAACAAGAGGTTTCGTTGTCGTTGAAGTGCATAGAGGAGACTAGGAGGGGAAATGGGAAAGTGGAGGAAGTGGGTTTGGCGTTAAAGACAGTAAACGCAAAGAAAGAAGGGTTACAAGGGCAGATATTGGAGGGGCTATATTCGGAGCTCAGGGAATTGAAAAAAGAAAAGGACACTCTGGAGAATCGTGCAGAGGAAGTTGTGGATGAGGTGGCGAAGGTTAGAAGAGAGTATGAAAAGTTGGAGGGAAGTGCTGAGAAGGGAAGGATGGAAGAGTTGGAGGAGAGAATGGAAGTGTTCGAGGAGGAGTACAGTCGGGTGTGGGATAGCATTGGGGAGATTGAGGATGCAATTTCGAGGAGGGAGACAATGGCAATGAGTGTTGGGATTAGAGAGCTTTGTTTTATTGAGAGGGAGTGTGAGGAGTTAGTGAAGAGGTTTAGCCAGGGAACGAGGCAAAAGAGTATGGAAAGGTAATATTTTAAGTGGATACGTTAAGGATTTATTTACAAGAATTTTCCTTATATTATAGAATCAAGAAAGCAAGGATTTATGTGATATTTTATTTTATCATATTTATGTCATGACAGATTTCTTTTGTTTTTTCTTTTTTTTGGGGGGGGGGTTAGGTGAGCTGGTTTTCTATAGTAAATATGAAGGGTGCAATTACTTGAATGTATTCTAGGATTACAAGGTGCAAAATCAAAGAACCAAGCATGCATTATGCTTAGTCACCATGCTCATTGTCGCTCAATCTTCCCTGAAACTGGCAATGCGGAAAATCTTGTCGTTAGAACACCCTTTAATATTTTTGGTCTATGGCTAGAAGGGATTCTAGAATTGGAAGGTGGGAACTCTGATGGGCATTGCTTTAATACAACTCATGGCATGCAATTTTATGTCCCCCCATACTGGATATTTTCTTCATTTCTCATTGTAGAAGTACAAATATATGTTGCTGCTACTAGATTCTCCCTTCTTTGTATTCTTCTTTGTTCTATATTTCTGCATTTAATTTGCAATCTTTTGGCACTACTGTGTTGGTGTTATATTCCATGTTCATAATAAGGTTATATATGTTGAATTCCTTATATGACCATTTGAATGTGCTTGCAGCATGCAAAAGAGTTCTATTACCAAGCTTTGCAAATCTGAGATTCAGAAAGAACTAGAAACTGCTCAAGCAAAATTCTTGGAACAAATGATTCTGCCTAATGTCGTGGAAGTCGAAGGCCTTGGACCTCTGTTTGATCAAGATTTAGTGGATTTTTCTGGACATATAAAACAAGGTCTTAAAGATTCAAGGAAGCTGCAGAATGATCTGGAGGCTCGTATAAGAAAAAAGATGAAAAAGTTTGGTGATGAGAAGCGTTTAGTTGTAATGACACCAGCGGAGGAGGTAGTGAAGGGTTTTCCAGAAGTTGAGTTGAAGTGGATGTTTGGAGATAAAGTGGGTGTGGTTCCTAATACCATTCGGCTGCATTTATACCATGGTTGGAAGAAATGGAGAGAAGAAGCAAAGACAAACCTAAAAAGAAACTTATGGGAAGATGTTGATTTTGGTAAACAGTATGTGGCTCAAATAAAGGTACCTTTTCCATTAACCAAGCAGTAGGAAATATGAGGCGGTAGCGTTGGTAAATTGGATCTTATTACTTGTCAAAAGAATATAAGTTTGGAGGAAGCATGTAACTTTATTAACTTTAATTTTCTTTTCATTCATAAAATATTGTAGGCTACTGGCATTGATAAGAGATTGTGAATCTTTAACATCCGTTATAGCCTTTCATTGTTGAAGGAGGCATGCATACCAGGAATTTGGAGTAGCAAATTAACTTGATAATAGAGAGCTTTGTGTGTGGTGATGTGAAATTTTAGTTTGTAAATACTTAAAATGTTCTTAATACTGTTTTTGGTTGCTTTCCCTATTATTTATCCCTTTTAATTACTGGAATCCTTTTTTTTTTTTTTTTTTTTTTTTTTTCTCTTGCCTCCCATTGTAACTGTGGCTTTAACCCTTATGTGATATTATTACCTTTTTCTTTGCTTTTGGAGTAGTCAACTGTATTGAACTTATAATTGCTCATCTCTCTGACCTAAAGATAGAATCTTGAGGTATCTGTTAGATTTCTAGTTACCAATGAGAATATTTAAAGCCAAAATTATCTAACCAATCTGTTGTTTGGGTGGTTTACATATCTGAATGCTATGAAAGCTACCACTGATATTCTATATTTTTTATATATAGATGCTACAACTGATATTCTATATTTTTTCTATATAGATTTCATACCTACTGCATTTGCCCCTTTATATTTTGCTCCATGCTTCCATATTAATGTTGCAATTGTTTCTTTTCGAAGTTTGTTGCATTTCTTTCAGTTAATTTATGTTGTTAACCATTAAATAAACTGATAATTGCAGGAACATATTCTTCTGGATCGAGATAGATTGATCTCGAGGACTTGGTACAATGAGGAGAAAAACAGGCGGGAAATGGACCCAATAGCTGTTCCATATGCTGTCTCAAAGAAACTGGTGGAACATGCGCGAATCAGGCATGATTGGGGTGCAATGTATATCGCACTAAAGGGGGATGACATGGAACACTATGTTGACATTAAGGTTATCTATGTTCATTGTCTATTTAATCTCTCCTTATGAGTCATTGTTGGCGTACTTTTAACGTTTCCCCTTATGAGTCATTGTTGGCATACTTTTAACCTTAGCATTCTTTGCTGTCCAGGAATTTGACATGCTCTATGAAGATTTTGGAGGGTTTGATGGGTTGTATATGAAAATGCTTGCCCAGTGTATTCCGACTGCTGTTTAGTTGATGTGGATTCCTTTTTCAGAATTGAATTTACATCAACAGTTTCTCTTGACAATGAGGGTGGCTTGCCAGTGCATAAATGGAATATGGAAGACTAGAATAGTCTCTTATGGAAGGGATTGGGTGTTAGAGAAAATTAGAAACATAAATGATGACATAATGATGATGATTGTGTTTCCTATAGTGGAGTTCATCATTCCTTTTCCAGTAATTGTTATATGAACTTGTTTTATTTGTTTTTTGGTCATTTCCATTCTCATTTATTCATGCTTATTTTCATGATAGTCTCATAGATGCTGTTCCATGACAGGTGAGGATACAGTTGGGGATGGCATGGCCTGAGGAAATAGAGCAAAGTGTTGGCTCAACATGGTACTTCAAATGGCAATCTGAGGCAGAAATGGGTTTTAAGTCCAGAAAAAATCTGAGGCAGAAATGGGTTTTAAGTCCAGAAAAAAAGATGAAATACAATGGTTTATTCTGTTTGTGATTAGAGCTGGTATCTATGGATATATCTTGTTCCATGTTTTCCAATTTATGAAGAGAAAAGTTCCGAGACTTCTTGGTTTTGGACCTTTACGTAAAGACCCAAACCTTCAGAAGTTACGAAGAGAGGTATTATTTGTTTTCCTCTCTCATTTTTCTTTAATAGACTTTCGCATCTTTTTATTGGTGATGTAAGTATTGCATATGCCATGCCATATGGTTGGAATTACAATTCCTTTCCAAAGCAATTGCTCATGTAAGGATAACTACCTTGGTTTTGCACATATTCTGTTATGAATTTGATGATTTGTACCTTTATGTAATTGAATGATCTATTACAATTTCTGAGTCTTACTGGGATCTTCCCTGAAAATCAACTAACCATTTTGAAGTTCTAACTCGAGTATTACGGTATTATGGAGATTCTCATGGCTGATGACTCAGAATTAGAACAGCTCTCTCAATCAAAACTATCTCATATCAATTACAAGAAGAAGATTATGAACTATTCCAAAATTCATAATTTCTTTCAGATTTATTCTACTGGTGATGCCCTCACCTAGTAATAAGTCAAATTCTAAAGAGTTTCTTGGTTTTCACTCTTAATTTCTTCATCACTTCTTTGGTTTTGTTGCTAACTAAAAGTTATAATCTGTATATTCTAGATCTAGAAAAAAAATTATTAATCTCTAGGTCCATTCCCAATTTCACTTTCTTTAGACCTATTAAAGAGAGGTGGAAACATTTTGGGTCTGTTTACTTGTAGAAAATTAAGACTGTTTTCCGGAGAAGTTTTCCAAGAAAACTAGAAAACAGAATATCATGTTCACATACAAAAATTTTCCAAATTGAAAACTGAAAATTAGTTTTTCAGTTTTTCAAAATATAACCAATATGTCTAAAACAACTTTAAGATGTTTTCTTCTATTATTTCCTTTGCTTAGGATCAAGTGAAAAACATGGAAAAATCTGAAAACCAGCCTATCATTTTCAATATAATAGATAGCTCCATAGGTTGAGTTCAAATCTCTATCTAGTATTTTTTTTTTGTTTTTATTTTTTATTTATTTCTTTTTGTAGAGATTATTCTTTTTGTTTTTAGATTTTTATGTGAAAATATAATGCCTTTTTATTTTGAATCAGCATTAACATAAATTTTGAAATAAATGGGTAAAACTTATTGCACAAAAATTTCACGATTGTATTTTCATATTTTTAATTTCAATTTGATATTATTTTGTTTTAAAAAAATTCTTGATAGAGATAATAATAAAAATTAACTAATGAAAGGACAATAAGTGTATAAGTTTTATAATTTTATAAATAGAAAATGTTTTTCTACTTTTAATAATGAACATGCTTTCTAAAAAAAAAAAATATTTTCCGTAGAAAATGTTTTTTAAGAAAATGAAAAATAGAAAGTTGTTTTCTATAAGTAAATAGGCCTTTTATGACTCTTATATGTTTGCTAGTGAATCTCTGTGTTGGACTTGGACAGTTGGTTCTCTTTAATTCTGGTAAGCTGACTGAACAAAATTACTGTTTTCCATTATTTCACAGAAAGCCTATGTTAATTACAAGATGAGGAAAATCAAACGTAAGAAAAAAACTGGGATTGATCCCATAAGAAGTGCTTTTGATCAAATGAAGGTTCATATCGTTTACTTAGTTGTTTATTTGATCATAAAAAACCCTTTTTCTGGGACACATTTTAAAATTGTTGATTGATTTTCAGAGAGTTAAGAATCCTCCTATACCATTGAAGGACTTTGCCAGTATTGATTCTATGCGGGAAGAAATTAATGAAGTTGTAGCATTTCTACAAAATCCTAGTGCATTCCAAGAAATAGGTGCCCGTGCACCTCGGGTATGTTATTCTCAAGTTATCATTGATTTTATTTTATATATAGGTGTGCACACACATGCACGAGTGGGTACACACACGCACATATATATTTATGCTTATATATGACCGGACTAAAGGGAAAACAAAAATATTAAATACCTTAAAACTGCAGAGAAACTTTTGAATCTAAAACAAAATGATATGGATGCTCAGCAGTCTGCAGAAAACAAAAAAAGTTCGTTGGTACTCAAAGTGAGCCTTTTCAATTAAAAAACTGTTAAACTTTGCTTTAAGAGGAATTAAGGTTGTACCAGCCCATGTACAAAAAATGGCTCAAAAACAACAGATCCACAACCTTCTTCTTGTGTCATCTGCTGTGATAATGATCCCTCTTTTTGTCTAGTGTCATCTTCTGTGTAGTTCATGTTAGCGGTTTGTGACTTTGCATTGCTTTTGCTTCTTTGTGGCTAATCCCCCAATTACTTATTCAACTGTTGCTCGGCTGTTGTGTTTTTGCAAGTTGTTGGAAACCTACACTTCCCTTCATCAGGTAAAACTGGACTTTTTGGTGATGAGCTTTACATAAGAGTACCAAGTACTGGTTTTTGGTTTTGTAAGACTGCCTACTGCATCAAAATCAGGTACAAGTGTATAGGTGGATGATTCAGTCAACATAGAAGACAAGAATTTAGTCTGTCCAGTGTCCACCACTTCATCTTGTAATTTTCTGCTGAGGCCTTCTAGCCAAATTAACAGGACAGTTGAATAATCTATTGTGATACGTTGTCACATTCAATGTTCATTTGCTGCCTGTACAACATTTAATTTAGTCGTATCACATTTTTATTATTTCAAATTACTATTAGTGCTGCAAGGGGTAATCTGGTGGTAATAGCTTGTGAAGTGTTTGTTGTATTACAGGGTGTGCTTATTGTGGGAGAAAGAGGAAGAGGAAAAACTTCTCTGGCGCTGGCTATTGCTGCAGAAGCCAAGGTTCCTGTTGTCAAAGTTGAGGCGCAGCAGTTGGAGGCTGGACTATGGGTTGGTCAAAGTGCATCAAATGTTCGGGAACTGTTTCAAACAGCTAGAGATTTGGTTGTCCTTTAACTTGAACTATATGTTTTGAATTTGATTTAATTTTTGGGCTATTTGTCTATAATGGGATGGGAAGGTTTGAAAGAAGTAGAAATTTCATCCTTAACTGCCTGTAGTATGGGATAGGGTTCTGACCACTAGGCTACTTGCGTAGTTTGCTGTTGAATTTTGCTGTTTAAAGAGTCGCACTTGATTCTCAGTTTTCAATCTTTGAATAAGCAGAGGATGTGATTATGAATAAGCAGAGGATGTGATTATATATCATTCATTTTTGCTTACTTCATTATGTAATTTCTAGGCACCTGTAATAATCTTCGTGGAGGATTTTGACCTTTTTGCTGGTGTTCGTGGCAAGTTTATTCACACTAAGAAACAAGATCATGAGGCATTCATCAATCAATTTCTGGTGGAACTTGACGGGTAATTGTCAGCTTCTCTCCTAGTTTAAGTGAAGTTCCTATGGTAACTAACATCATGTTTGGACATTAACTGATAACATCTACTTTTTGCAATCTTGTTGCCTTGAAACTGTTATTCTTGTTATTTGACTCCTATAGTTAAATTGTTAGGCATCAATATGATGAAATAGTTAATGTCATTGATTTTGAATTAGCTTCTCAAAATTAAAATGAAAATTTTTTAGGTTTGAAAAACAGGATGGAGTTGTTTTGATGGCCACAGCTAGAAATTTGAAGCAAATTGATGAGGCCTTGCAGCGCCCAGGTCGGATGGATAGAGTATTTTATCTTCAACGGCCAACTCAAGCGGAAAGGGAGAAAATTTTACTCAGCTGCAAAAGAAACCATGGATGAAGACCTCATAGATTCTGTGGACTGGAAAAGGGTAATTTCTAATCAGTTATGCATGTTTGTGCCTGCTTAAATATAGTTACAGAATGGATGAATTATTGTGCAGTAGCAATTCTTGAAATTCTTTTTGTTGTTATGGTTATTAAAGCAGTCAAATTATTATTTTCTTTGATGCGCTTGTAGTTTCTCCTAATGGTCAGTTCAATCACAGATCTTTAAAATTTAAATGCCTGAACTGTATGCGTGTTATACTCTCTCTCTCTCTCTTTATTGTGGTGTTTTGTTCGCACTATGACACCTAGAGGTTTTTTTGTTACTAGTGATTAGTTTAATGGATAGCTCATTTATGGAAAAATCATATTATTTTCCTTTTGCTAGTAGTGGCCAACTGCTCTTCTTAGACACCAGTTTAGTTTTATGGATTAATGCAGTATTTTTTTTTCCTTTGGGTTTTTGACAAAAGGGCTTGAACTTTGAATCCCTATTTGGGGTAATTTCCTGGTTTGTAGAATGAGTTAACTGATTTGGTTATAATTTTTCTCTATTTCCATTTAATTGTTAGTGTCTTCTATTTATTATTCAATCTTTGCTGTTCCCAGGTTGCTGAAAAAGCTGCTCTTTTACGCCCTATAGAATTAAAACTTGTGCCTGTTGCTTTGGAAGGTAGTGCCTTTTGAAGCAAATTTGTTGATGCAGATGAACTTATGAGCTACTGTAGTTGGTTTGCAGTAAGAAATTAATTTGACTAACTGATAAAGTCTCGCATCTATTTCCCATCTATTATCTAAGTTTCTTATGATTTTTAACTTGGTCGACACCTGTTTATGTAAAATAATGTTACTACTGGATCCTTGGATTTAATCAAATAATCTGTCATCTGTCTTTTTTTCTTTTCCTTATTTCTTATCTTTCTTTTTCAAGATTTTATTTTTTGTTAAGTTCCTTCATAACATTGTCCTTTGATTTGTTTTTCACTGAATAGATTTGGCATCATCGCAATCATGATGTTTCATTCTTTTTTCAGACTTACAGTTCTATTATCCCTAAGTGGGTTCGCAAAACCAAATTTGTGAAGAAGATGAGCAGGGTGCTGGTGAATCATCTTAGGCTAGAATTGACTAAAGAGGATCTGCAAAGTGTAGTGGATCTGATGGAGCCATATGGTCAGATTAGCAATGGCATAGACCTTCTTAATCGTCTAATTGATGTGAGAAACTACCCTGTCTTTCAAGTTTATTTATAAATACTTTCATTGCTTTTTGAGCAAATTCCCCCAAGCAGCCTAATGTTGTAAAATGAGGCTACTTGTCTTTGTAAAGAAGAAACAAATAGCAATATCGGTTCTTTTTCCTTTTCGTTCCTCTTTTTCTGTTTTTTTAAATAATCCTTCTGCTTATATGTATTTATAGTCATGTATAAGTAATTGTTTCTCTTTGTTGGTATGAAATTCTGAACTAACAGAATTTTGGGATGTGATAGTGGACCAGGGAGACCAAGTTCCCGCATGCTGTATGGGCTGCTGGCTGTGGACTTATTGCACTTCTGCTGCCTAATTTTGATGTAGTAGATAATCTATGGCTGGAGCCATGTTCATGGCAGGTTAGTCGCATTATGATTTGTTGTGAGTTGATTGTGGTTTATTGAGGCGTGATTTAGGATTTATCCCAATGTATAAATATGGGAACATTGTATAGCCATGGGAAATACTGAGTTTGCCATAAAAATATGGAAATGATGTGTATAATTCATAGCCGGATGAGAATCAAAGCAAATGATTTGGAAATAATGTCATTCTCCAGAAAATCAAAATGATAAACGACTGGATGGCAAAAGAATGATAAGAAGTCATTTAATTCTGAGAAGTCATTTAAACACTCTCAAGGCTGTCTATAAGCAAACAGTGTACTGGGACATATTTATGAATGGAATGTTTAGGGGGTTAACTAGTTGTGTTTGGGCTGAACTAATTAAGTTTGCATCAAGTCTTCGTATATAGGGGTTGTCATTTTTTCTAAACCATGCTTTGACCTATATGCTAATATATTAATTATAAGAGAGCTGAAAATTGTAAAAGGAGTTAGGACTGGTGCAAGAACTATCAGTAGTCAAACTGTTTCAGAAATGTAAAAATAAAGAAGCTGGGAAAACGTTACCCCATTGTTTTTGCCGGGAATTGGATGTACAAAGATCAGTAAGGCCAGCAATGAAGGTTCCCTTAATGGAAATGTGGAATCAAGATCATATCTGGAAAAAAAGCTTGTCTTTTGCTTTGGTTCATATATTGCATCCCGGCTACTACTTCCCTTTGGTGAAGAAAATTTTCTTTCTTCTTCAGAATTAAGACAGGCTCAGGAGGTTGGTGTCATTCAATAATAATGCTCATCCACTTTAGAAGTTAATTTGAGCAATACATGCCTGATTCCGTACCTAAAAATTGCAACAGATAGCTGCATGTATGGTGATTCAGTATGGGTGGGGGCCTGATGACAGTCCTGCAATTTACTATAGTAACAATGCGGTATTCCTATTTCTTTTCAGTGCAGAGTACATTAGTTGGCAAAAAGAAAAAAAAAATTATACCATGCTTCATTTATTGTATTCTAAATTTATTGTTATAGCACTTGCTTCAGATGTGCTGTATTTTAGATTTGTTACACCAATGTTTGCCACATGTTGCTCAAACTTTTGATGGAGAAAGATGGTAATTACGCCTGCATTTCCTCTTTATGAGAGATCATTTGTTGTCGTATATGATCAAATATCACTGTCTCAAATTTGATAGTTGATGTCATCGCTACGGACTTGTGTGGGATCTTTGAGTGGCCATTAGGGGTGAGCAAACTAGTTGCTTCGGTTTGTTTGGTTCAATTTTTTTACTAAAATTAGTCAAACCGAATTTACATTTTGTAAACCGAACCGAATCAAAATTTTGAAAAAACTGAATTTTACAAACATACAAACAGAACCGAACCTATAAAAATTTGGTTCAATTCGGTTCTGTTTGATTTAATTAAATTACGTGTATTTTAAATTTGGTTCGATTTAAATTGGTTTGATTTATTAATAATTTCAGTTTAATCGATTTTTTATATAAAAACTGAACCGAAAAGCGAAAATCAAAATTTTTTAAAAATGACAACTGAACCGAACCAATTTTATTAAAGAACTAAACTGAACCACCCGAATTAAATCGGTTCAATCGGTTTTTCGGTTCGGTCTGGTTTTTGCTCATCCCTAGTGGCCATATTAATATTTTTTCCTTCTGTTATAGGTTACATCTTTAAGCATGGGGAACAACCATGAGTTTGACATGGCAGCTAAAGTTGAGAAGGTATGCTTGTGTTTGTTATAGTGATTGTTTGCTCCCAATTCTTATACATGCTGACTATGCAAATAGCATAGAATAGTTCTTATGAAATTAGTTTATGAACCTTTTATGCTTTTTATATTTGCAGATGTATGATTTAGCATATCTTAGAGCAAAGGAAATGCTTCAAAAAAATCGTCGAGTTCTTGAGAAGATTGTTGAAGAATTACTTGAATTTGAGATCTTGACGGGCAAGGTTACGAGCTATTGCCTAAAACTGTTTGAATGACCATTCTTGTCTTGTAAAGTTTCTCAAATCAGTTCTTGCATTGTGCTTTTTTCAATTAGTAAACTATTGTAGTCTCTATTTTTGCACATCTAACTAGTCCAGGATTAAGATTTAGTTGAGTTAGCTAGTCTTTCTTATGCACATCTCTGAGTGACTCTCAAATGTGAATGCTTATATTTAATCTCATTTTTTAAGCAACCAATTTGGATATGAAAATAGTTAATTCAAATACTTGCATATCTATTAATTGTGTGATGAATGATTTTTCTTGAGCTTAATTTTGACCTAATCTTTTCATGTGTGCTAATGAAGTCATTTTGCTGAAAATAAAATAGGTTATTGCTATAAGTCTAAGTGTTTTAGGATTTGCTCTGTAGGTTTTGTTTATTACTTCATGTTGTAGGAGTTGTGGGAATCTTGATGCTTATTTTATCTTGACTCTCTCTCTCTCTCTCTCTCTCTCTCTTTCTCTATATATATATATACACACACACACATGTATGTGTGTGTGTGTGTATTTTGTGACTGGTTTTACCAACATTTTTGGAATTACAAATGCGATTACCATATAGTTGATGTTTAGATCATTTTATTTTCTTCGCAGGATTTGGAAAGAATTGTTGAAAACAATGGTGGAATTCGGGAGAAAGAGCCATTTTTCCTTTCAAATGCTAATTATGGAGAGGTATGTCCCATTCTTCTCTCTCAAGGTAGGGCTGTTGAAAATTATGGTTTCCTCTTTATTCTTCCTTATTTATTTATAATTAGACCAAACTATTTACCTCATTCTTGTTTCTTGCAGCCAGTGTCTAGCGGTTTTCTTGATCAAGGGAATGGATCAGGACCTGTTCTTTTAGGTGCATCCAACTAGGATTAAGGGAACACTCACTCCAAGTATTGATTGATAGAGGTGAAATCCAAAATTTTGCTGATGAAATTGGATTGCTTCACGCTGTAAAGGTTCCTTCATTAATATAAATTTATTGAACAGTGTTCCGATTGAAATGGTAAAAAGAAAAAAGCTAGCTGTACAGGGAGTATGTTTAGTTGAGAAGAGGTTCTAATTTTTTTCCTTCTCAACTGTTGGTTACGAGAGTCATTTAGGGATAGAGAAAATTCTTCACTTTTCACATTATAGTCTTATTTTTGGCAATAAAATGTCATTATATTGGAAATAAAGTTGTTTTATCTCTTAGTTTTCATATAATGTAATACAAGCATTTAGGTTGAAAAATTTCAGATATCATATAGGCCTGCATTTCTGGTGGGATAAGTTTTAATCTATGCTTCAAAGAAGATTTTGATTCTAATAACGATGGTTTGTGAGCCAGTTGGGTATTTACTTCAATGGGGATGACTAATACAAAGCTCAAGCTAATTCCATATTGTAGGCCACAGATATGGTTCCTTGTCATACAATGTTACTTCTGCTCGATGGATTGGGTTGGTCTTTGTAAAGCTCTATCATGGTTGAATATAAACTAATAAGAGCATAGTTGCTAGACTAGCAATATAAACTTACAATCTGAACTGCTTCGTACCATGCACAGTTCTTTGGGGCATCAAGTAGTGGGATCTGGTTATCAACTACATAGGCTGCATGTGCAGGAAGACTAAGATTAAGATTTTAATCAGGAAAAGACAATGATGTCAACTAACTTTAGGAAAAATAGCCTATCATGAAACTTTGGTTTTGGATTAGTAAGGATTGATTGTAGTGAGAGAGAGGAGTTGGCAATATGGCAATTTTATTCAATTCTAATAAGATTCGATAATATTATATAAGTTTTCATCTGCATTATGCCTGCAAGTGAACTCGGGACAATTTTAGTTTAAGAGGAAAAAGATTTACACAAAATAGAAAAAAAAAAAAATTACTAGAGGCAGATTAAGGAACTTGTTTCTATAGAAGGCCTATTACAGGTGAGTTGTTAAAGACTTGGTTCTCTTTACTAGGATCATGTGCTCCGTTGTGGCAAATGCTTTTCCTTCTTGGTTTTGCTTCTCCAAGCATTGTTATGACATCCCTCATAGATGGTCTGTCTTTAGGGTTCTTTGCAGTACAAAGAATTGCAATTCGGAGAACAAGGAGCATCTCTTCCTGCACATTTTTGCATTGTCCTGCAATGCTGGGGTCTAATGCTTCTTCTAATGCTCTGTTGTTTCTTATCTTCCTCCGCATCCATTCAACGATATCCATTGAATCACCAAATACAGGATCTAGAGGTTTTTTACCTGTCAGAAGCTCCAAAAGTACAACACCAAAGCTGTATATGTCACTCTTTTCATCAACCTTCAGAGTGTATCCATATTCTGTCACAAAAAGGAAGGATATGAGAAGCGGTTACATAGATGTTATATGAACTTGTTTAGATCTGAAATGAAGTATACTGTTAGCTATAAAGCATCGATACTATAATTTTAGTTACATGTTTGTGTTGTGCCATGAACCATTAGTGATTAGTGTAAAAATGGTTGTCCTGAAGAACATAGATGATGGTGATTAGTGTAAAAACAGTTGTCCTGAAGAACATAGATGATTAACTTACCAGGTGCAATATATCCATATGATCCTGCCACCATTGATACTGTCTCATTCTTTCGGACCATCATCCTTGCCAATCCAAAATCTGCTATCCTTGCCTCTAGATTTGCATCAAGCAATATATTGTTAGACTTGATATCGCGATGGATGACTGGCGGGTGACAATCATGGTGGAGGTAGTTCAGGCCCTGTGCAACTCCAACTGCTATGTTAAACCTTGAAACCCAGTCAACCAACAGTTTTCCAGTTTCTTTACCATGCAAAGCTGACCACAGATTTCCGTTAGGCATGTATTCATAGATCATCATTACATCTGTTTCGTTGTGAAGATACCCTAATAGCCTCACAATGTTCCTGTGCCGGAGCCTCCCCAACAGACTCACTTCTGCGAGTAGATCATCGCCATTTTCGATGTCTCTGTCTGTTCTCCATAGCTTCTTCACTGCAACAACGTGTGGCCGACTGACTTCAACCTTGTAAACAATGCCTGTTCCTCCCATGCCAATGACATTTGATTCCCTTATGCAACCTAGAATGTCACTGCTAGTGAAACTGATTCTCTGAAAAGCTATTAGTATCCATGGCCATTCTTTGCTGCTCTTCTTAAACCAGTCATAAAAGGAACTGTTATACAAGTACCATCTTTTGTACACCCATCTCCCAGTAAAAAATGCAATGCCAAGAGATAAAAGTACTGAGATTCCAATGATAAATCCAATAATGATGTGATGGATATGCAGATTCTTGCTTCGTTTTGATGTTGTGGAACTTAGAGAACATGGTGGAAGTACATCACCACAAAGACCAGCATTGCCAATAAGATCATTAGGATTTATGGTCATTAATATTCCGTTGGAGGGTACTGGACCCTCAAGTTTATTGTATGACAAGTTGAACATTTCAAGAGCTGGTGAACTCCCAAAATTATCTGGGATATGACCAACCAAAGAATTGTTAGAGAGGTCAAGAATGGCTAATGATGGCATTGTGGAGATAGCTTTTGGGATTTCTCCAGTAATCTGATTGTTTTGAAGGTTCAAATTCACCAGCTTTTTGCATGAAGTAATGCTTCCTGGAAGTGTTCCAGAAAAATGGTTGCTCGAAAGATCAAGCAATGAAAGCGATGGGCAGTCCTGGAATTGGTCTGGAATTTGGCCTTTCAAGTTGTTGTTGGAGGCGTTGAAGGTCTGAAGTTTAGGAAGGGCGAGGATGTTGTATGGGAGAGATGATTCAAGGTGGTTTTGAGATATGTCAATGAAAGAAAGTGAGGTAGATAGAGCAATATCATCTGGTATACCACCAGTGATATTGTTGTTTGCCAATTCTAGCCTTGAAGAATTGGGAGTCTTCCAAATCCAACTGGAATTGTCCCAGAAATGAGATTATTCTGCAGCCGGATGCGGACTAATGACTTGCAGGTGGAGAGACCTACTGGGATTGAACCAGAAAAAGAGTTATTGAAGAGGATTAGTTTAGTGAGATTGCCAGAATGACATAAACCTGGTGGAATGTCACCAGATAAAGAACTTGATGACACATCTAACCAGAGCAATGGTGAATCATGTCCAAGATTCATCGGCAAAGGGCCTGTCAAGGAATTCTTCCATAGCTGAAGCACCTCTAGTTTGGTTAACTCACCAATCTTCCTAGGAATTGGACCTGTCAGCTGGTTGCACATCAGATTCAAAAGCTGCAAATTCTTCAGATCTGCTATCTCTACTGGGATCTCCCCTGAAATTTGATTATCAGAAAGATCCAGAAACTGTAGTGATGTAATGTTGCCAAGTTCTGGTGGAATTTTTCCTGCGAAATTGTTCTTATACAAATAAACTGTTGTAAGCTGTTTCAACCTGCCCAATTCAGCAGGAACCTGACCACTGAGAGTGCCAACTGCCAAGTCAAGGTATTGAAGATTGGTGAGATTGCCAAAATCTGCAGGGATTTCACCTTCAAAATCATTATACCCAAGAATGATAGTCTCCAATGAAGAAAGTTGGCCTATCTCTTTTGGAATATTTCCAGTCAGATTATTACCAGAAAGACCAAGAAACTTCAGTAAAGACCAAGAAACTTCAGTTTCTGCAGATTCTTGAAAGAAGTAGGTATTGAGCCTTCGAAGAAACTTCCTCGAAAATCTAAATTTTCAAGTGAAGTTGCATTGCCAATATCCTCAGGAAGGAAGCCTGAGAAGTTGTTACTTGATGCATTGACTGAGGACAATCCTGATGCGCTTCCAAGGCCTGTAGGAAAGCTGCCAATGAAATTATTCTGACTCACATCAATGCTCTTCAATGAGGTGAGATTACCTAATGATTTTGGCAATGAAGAGGCGAACCCATTACAGGAAATATCAAGAAAAGCAAGACTGCGCAGGTCTTGAATGACATCTGATACAATGCCACTGAGATTCATGTTGGAGAGGTTAAGCTTCTCTATAACGCCTTTGGAGTTGCACCACACTCCAGTCCAGTTACAATGGGGTAAGTGCTCATTCTCAGCTCCATTTCTTGGCATTTTCCAATTCTTGAGTTGATTCGAAGGATCGATTAGGCTCGATTTGATCGATAGTAGAGTTGGCAGTTCATCATACTGCAGTGTTTGATGAGCTCCCTCAGCAAAAACAAGAGAGAGACCAATGAGATAGCAAAAGAACAAAAACTGTGTTTGCATATTTGCTGCTCGTTGCAGTGTGTTCAATCTAGTTATGGGACGTTTTCAGTTCTGAAACTGAAGAGGTGGAAGAGGTGGCAAGTAGCAAGAGTGTATTATATGATGAGAAGAACAGAAATTAATTATAATTAATGGGTACTTAATTAACTAATCATGAGGCATTAGTTGGTTCTTGGGATCTGAACCAGCTAATTATCTGCAGGAGGTGACTGTAAAGCTTTGGACTTAAATGGAAATCTACCAGACGCTAAAACATGGAGAGAATGTGTTTTCAGTGATAGTAGCTGATACTGATCATATATAGTCAACCCATGTGGATTAACAAACTAGCTAGTAATTAATTAACAGTGATTTATTCTAGTTAATAAAGTTCCATAAATTGTTCTACACAGTTATAACTGAAGCTGGACTTCATACTTTGAAAGATGCTTTGTTCACTTCAAATAAAAAGAATTATATTTTTAACTATTTAATTTTTTCTTTTTTTAACATATGAAAATATTTAAAAAGATGACAATGGTTAAAATATGAATCTTTAATCTTCTACATTATAAAACTTTAATTTTTAGTGCATACAAAATAATTGCAATTATTTTAACTTTAGGATAGATAATATAAAAAGTATATTTACTTTTTAGTGTATACAAAATAGTTGCAATTATTTCAATTTTAGATAGATAATTTAAAGAGTATATTTATTAGCCAAACTACAGATCAAATAAGAAATGAAAAAAAGTTAGCTGTGGATCAAATAAGAAATGAACAAATTTAGAGACCGCTCTATAAATGGAGGAACTCCCTCTTATAAGAATTTATAATTTTTCTTTTCCGCTACTAACAATTAATTTTATTATTAATCTGTTGCAACTCTTTTGAAAGTAATTAACTACATGACATTAGTAAAAAAAAAAAAAGAAATGAAAAAGTTGAATCAAAATCAAATATTTTCTTATTCTCTTGATGCAAAAAACAGAACCTCTAATGTTAAAATATTTATAACCCAACATGATTAACTTGGCAAGCATAATTCTCATGTTACAGTTAGAGAGCAAACAAAGTTTAGAAGAAAAATTAAAAACAAAATAGACAACTTAGAATTTTCTAAGTTTCTATGGGAGAGAGAGTGGGTTCTATGAGGAAAGTGTTATGCAATGGAAGTGATATCTCAACAATCATTGTCTCTTTCCCCCTATCAAACCCCATTCCATTCCTTGCCCAAAACATAATTTCGGGACTAATTTCAAGTGTTGCACATGTACACATCTGGGTCTTGCCCAATCATTAGAAATTTTTAAATATAAGCATATATAAGCATCTAATATGAAAGTGGGACATTTTAGTTTGCAGGGGGGCAATTAAAGGGTCATAATTGAAACCATGAACATGGTGTTGAGGCTGGAGGCCATGTGCAGAGGGCAGCTTCTTGGAGGCCATTTGGGACATCCTCTTAATGTAGATGCTTACAAGTGTCTTTAGCCATTATTTTGTTAGTGCTCATTTGATAACAAATAGGAGAATGCAAGATTAGGTGCCCCACATGGCTTTGTGCTAAAGCCACCACCTCCATCTATCATTTCATCATTAGGATCCTAAACCAAAATCAAAATGAAGAAAGTGAAAGTTTTAGCATGGACGGATTGTACTTATAGTTTAGTGGTGGAGTATACAGTGAAGAAACTAAAAGTTTAATTCTGATAGTATAACATTGTAAAATACATATGTAAAAATAATTAAATGGATAACTAGGCTTTCAACTGAATTGGACTGAATATTTTTCTTATTTTAAAAAAATTAATGAATTATGAAAATTTTTTTGTCAACTAATTTTATGTAGTTACTCTTGTAACTAGCTGGTGAAAGGACTAAAATCTAATGGCTAGGGGTGTTTAGGTCCAATTATGTACTAATTATTTGAAAATATTTAAAACTGAAATCAATATTTATAAATTTCAGTTCGGTTTTAGTGTAGTATTTAAAAACTTAAATTCAATTTTAGCTTAAATACTTTAAATTTCAGTTTATTTCAATTCCATTTGATTTGGTTCAATTTGAATTATGACAATTTGATTATTAAAAATATAAATAAAATAAATGAATGAAAGTAGATTCATTTGAATCCAAATTTTCTAATTAATATATATAGTATGGAGTCTAGGATATAGAATCCCTAAACATAAATATTTTTCTGCTAAAAAAATTTATTTCTAAGCATTCAATAAAAACACATTCAAATACAATATAAAACAAAAATACAAATAATAACTTAATTGCTTAAATTAGTTAATAAGCTTCGTTATTTCAAAATAAGCATAAACTTAAATTTTCAACTTAGCAATACATTTTATCAATCATAAATTGATCATTAGAACAATCAAAGCCATTCTAAGTTCTTAAACAAGTAATTTAATTTGAATTAATTTTTTATATTGTATATATGAATTATATTTTTTCATTCATAAAATGATTTATATCTATATTTGTAAATTATCCACTACAATTTAACTTGTTAGGAATAATAAATTTACACAATCATTATATGTTTAGCTCAATACATTAATTAATTTATGCTACATAATATTAAAAAAATATATAAAAATTTGATTATCATTTTGGTTCTTTAGTTTAGGCCAATTTCAGATCGATTTAGTACGATTTTCAGTATAGATATCACATAAAATTTAATTCTATCCAAAATTTTTATATTGATTTAGTTCTATTGGAGATTAATAAAAAAATTAATGAATATTTTTTAAATCTGAATATTTATATTAAATTATTTTAAGTCAGATTGAAATCTCAGCCGCCTACAGTCCTACTAATGATATAAATTCTATACTCAACCCTGAACTGGAGTTTGGCTATTCTGGGCTGCATTCAACTTAGAATTGTAAACAGAAACAAAATCTTGAGTCATGAGAAGTTACCATCTACAATCCACACAAATTTAGGCTCAAATAGGTACATATTTTATTTAACAAAAGAGTGAGAGAGAGGGAGGAGAATGGAGCACTTATTGACTTCTACTAGGTTTGGGCAATCCCAATCCACCCTTGGATTGAGGTTTTTAAACGATTGACATCATTTTTAAGATTAAAAAAATTCACTCTGTTTGGAAAATCATTTCGGATAAAGCTTTTAGAAGATTTTAAAAAACATTTTGAAACTTTATTTTCTCAACCCATCAATTTGGTGGGTTGAGAACTGTTGATTTATTTTATTTTATTTAATTTTAAATATTTTGACATTTTTTATTGTTATGTTATTTTAACTATTTAGCTATCCTCTTAAAATCTTCATAGAGGGTATTTTCTTAATTTTAACATAAAATGTTCATTAAACCATATCTTGTAACCAAACAATACAAAATTAAATTATTAATATTATTTTACTAAATCTTACCTTGCCATACTTCAAAAAATCTTACCTTACCCTTCCATCTTTTTTTTTCAAACAGACGAAAATGTAGCCATTCGAGAATATATATATATTTTTTCTTAGAATAGAAAATAAAATTATTGATGGTGAGCAATCCCTTATTTTTTTACCAATCCAGTTGTATAGCTTTGGATTTAGACAATTTTACGGTCCTCAGGTAGAATATAATAAGGACCCTAAAACAGCAGCAATACCTAAATTTAGGAGAATGACTTTTTTTGCTTGAACTAAATTTAGGAAGTCAGTTGGACAACTTCAAATCCATAAACTTACCCTTTTCACTAATGCTATTAAAACCTACAACATATTTTTCCTGTGAATTTTCATGCAATTTCAACCTGAATCTTTTGCTCTACATATTTATCAGAGACACACTTTCAAGGCTATATGCTTGAATCTATATAAACACTACAAGTTTCCTGGAATCACATTACAGTATTTCAGCTTATACATATAAAGTTTACTTTAAGAGCAATGGAAACTTTACGAGGATCCCAATTGACAATAAGTGATGGCACCACGTTGGTGACAGAGGTGGTATCAGACGAGGCATCACACCTTTGCCTCTACGTACTACTGCAAGACATGCTTAAAGTTGGAGACATGATCGTTGGGTTCGAGATGGAATGGGGATTTAAAGGGGGTTCATATAACAAATCAGGAAGTAGCTCCGGAAAATTCACAGAACACAACTCTCATTCTGAGAAATCAGAACATCATCATCCCATTGGCAGTAGGAAAATGGAATACCACATTGCCTTACTGACATTATGTACTAAACTGGGTTGCGTCCTCATAAGACTGAGTCCTAATTCTATGTCAACGTCTCTAAGGCGATTCCTAACTATTAAGGATGTGACGTTTGTTGGAGTTCATGTGAAAGAAGATGTTCAAAGGCTAAGAGAGGTGTATGGGCTTGTGATCAGAAATGTTGTGGAATTGAGTGATTTGGCTGCTAGAATTCATGACCATGCTCGTTTTGCTTTTTATAGTTCTAGAGAGTTGGCTACCAAAATTATGTCCATCAAATTTGACCCAAAACCTCATACTGTTCTGTGGTCAAATTGGTTTAATAACATTCTTAGCCCTGAACAAATTGAATGTGCAGCTATTGATGCCTATGCTGCTTATAAAATTGGGAAAAAGCTTATAGAAAATAATAGCAGCAGTTTCAAAAGATTGTTCTATTAATTTTTTTTCGTTCAAGATAAAGTTTAAAGATATTTTAATTTAAATTCTTATATTGAAATTGAAATTAAAATTATATAATAATCGATGAAAGTGTAAGAAATTTGTATTGCTCTACTTTGTTGCCTTTGTGATTAACCATTCAATCAATGTACTCAATTGTTTTCTTTTTACAAATTAAACTGCAGCAATGGGATTGAGCTTTTGTTTCATTCATTGACTAAAGCAAGCTAGTAGATATATATGTGTGTGTGGGTGTGTGATTATGTTGGTCCTCCTCTCATTAATAGACTTATATAAGAAATTGAACCATGAATTGTGAAAACAGTCATATACTTTTGTTATGAATCCAAATTCATATAGGTTTGAAAAAACGTAGAATTGAAATAGAGGAGGAAGAATTTAACTTGAAGCATAACAACAAAAAGAAGTTCAAATTACTGTTAAATTTGTGATTTTTTCTCGAATAATTATTATTAGATTTTATTTTTCCAGATAAATTGTAAATATAATTGAGTTAAAAAATTGCTGAGTGTGTAGAATTAAATTAGAGATTATATCATTTAATTATTTATTAGTGAATTAATTTATGGAATAAACTTATGCGGAATTATTATGTGTTTTTCATTTATTTTATGATATAAATATATTTAGATTGAGAAATTTTATATTTTTTAAAATAATTTTAATATCATTGAATCAAATCTCATTATACATTTTTATTCTACTATTTCATTGTTTGTTTTCCCCTTAAATTTGAGTAAATCCTACGCAATTGTGTTGGTGCGTATATTAATGTTTGCTTCCTATTGCTTTCACAATATGTTACCAAACTAAAATGAGGACGATGCTCAAAAGATGCTTCAATTTGGTAATTGTTGCCTTTGTGCTTCTTCTAATACAATTTAGAAAAATTTGTCTATTTTACCACTCGAATTGGTATCCGATATCACACTCAATTAAGAATAACATTGCACCCTTTTCTTTTATTGTCTTTTTTTTTAAAAAAAAAATTAAGTTATAAAAGAAAATTAATATTTTAAAATCGAATTGGTCAGTCAATCAATTGATTGATTTTCGATTCAACTACTCTGATTGATGCTATTTAATTGGTTCAATAATAAATAAAATTCAAAAAAAATATTACTCTCTCTATTTCAAAAAGTTGTCACTTACCATTTGTTACATTGTTTTAAAAAATTGCATTTACACTGGGAAAGAAAAGGGAACATATTTTAAAGAGAAGAAAAGAGAGTTGAAGGGGGAAAGAGAAATTTTAATCAACTTATGTTTGGTTACATAATAAACAGTCATTTAAGGAAAGATAGGAAAAACATGTTAATTTTATTTGGATGAGTGGGAGGAGAAGAGAATAATAAATACTAAAAGATATAAAGACTAAATTGATAAATGACAAAATTTATGTTTCAATAATAAAAATAGATAATGTATCATTTTTCTCGTGAGTTGAAATTTTTTACACTCAAATTGGGGTGTAACCAATTTTACCTTCTCCAAAGGGAATGAAGGAGAAACATTCCCTTTTATTCCCTTCCTTTTAAAAAAATTTAAATAGCCAAATATAATTGTTTTCTTCGTTCCATAATAGATGTCATTTGAGGTTTTTATATATATATTAAAGATTTTATTTAATAGATGTTATTACATAAATAAAAAACCATGTTATCCTTAATTAATTATTTTCATAAATTATTGTACATTATACAAAAAATAATTATTATCAAAAAGAGAAATGATAAAATTAAAAGAAATTAATTAATGTTCATAGATAATTGTAAAACGTTAAATATTATTAGACAATTTTTTTTTGTTAAAATGACATCTAATTTGAAATAAAGGAAGTATAATTAGTTCCCCTTCTATTTCCTTTCCTTGCCATTAAATTATTTTTCATCCATGGATAGTGTTAATATTTTGCCAACTCACAATTTACAATATATCTTTTCATTTATACCTTTAATTATATTTAATGAGAATATGAATGTGTTTTACTAGTTTAATAATTAATGAGGGTAAATCAGATAAATTGATTATAATTAATGAACATGAGCATATATTTTGAGACATACTAAAAAAGAATAATGACAATCTTTTTTAAATGAAGAAAATATTAAAACAACTTTAAAAATTATTAAAAATATTAAAAATATATTTAAAATAAAAAAATAATATTAAAAATTAATTTAAATTAAATCAAACTAGTCACTAATTTAATTCCTTATTTTATTAGTTTGATTAATCAGTTCAGTCCATTTTTCAAAATGTTAGTTACAAATTAAGAATAAAGTTATTCTGCATGAATTCAACGCTTTAATATTTTTGTAATATTAATTATATATAAAAATGAAATATATTTAACATAAATGAGATCATATTTCCATAATATTGACATAAATGATTTAAACCCATAGTTGGTATGGGATTTTGTGAACGTTAGCTCTGTTTGGATTAGGTGTTTAGAAGAAAATAAAATGAAAGAGACGGATTTAAAAATTATTTTTATGTTTGGATGAGACGTATTGGAATAGAATGAACCACTTCTCAAAGATTTGCTAAACTCATCTAAACTCACCCAAACATGTATATTGAAACACCCCAAATTAGAGTGTTTTCATTAATTTCAAATTAAAGAAAAAAATAAATAGTCTATTTTGCCATCGGTTTCAAATTATTTTTTTGATGGAAAGTAATTAATACTATATTATTTAATTAAATTATAATAACTAATTAAAATATAGAAAAATAAAATATCTAAAAGAATTAAAATAATTATTTTATTTAAATTAAATTAAATATAATTTAAATTATATAATTTTTAAAAATTATTTATTTTAATATGTTAAATATAATATAACATAAAAATATAACGAATAAATTAAAATTTTTAATTAATAATTTGATCAAATTTTTTCACACGCATTTCTCATGTAAATTAGTAAGAGTAAAATTACTAATAGTACGGGTTGATATTATAAGGCTATTAAGGTAGGATATTTCTTTCTTTCTTTTTTTTTTTTGTGTTTTTATACAAAACAAAGAAGTGTATGTTTGTATCATATGATTAATAATTTAATTTGATATATTTTGATTTGAACTCGTTAATCTATATTAAAATTAAAAAAATTATATAAATTTAAATGATTTTAAAATTAAATTTAACGAGTCACGAATTTATGTATTGTATTATATGATTATAATAATAAACTTTAAATATAAGATAATTGATAGAAAAACCATTTTATTGAATTAATATGTACAAATATATTTTTGTCAATTTTTAAGTTAATATTTCATTTCATTACAGATAAACAAAATTAATCTTAAATCATTTATTTTCATTCCTATAATCTCAAATACAAATATAATTTAACATTTTTTTTTAAACCAAACTTATCTATTTCATTTCATTAATAACTCTTTCAATCTTTTGTACATCCTCGATCCAAACAAAGCCTTGGTAAAACAAATTATGGTCGAAGGGTCCTATTATATACCTTATTGCAGCAGATTGCAACCTTCATGTTCCGGAACCCGCGACGACAGATCAAATACGAGGACGGGGGCGGAGAAGGGACAGCAAAGTCAAAACGACGCCTCCCACGTCACAACGACAAACAAACAGAAGAAAATTCAAAACTTTTTCAAAATATCATTACATCTCCAGTTCGTAACATTCCATTCGAAATTCTGTAATTCCCTTTCATTTTCCCGGGAAAATAACAACAATTTTCTCCAGAAAATTTCAATTTTTATGATGAAATTATCAAAATTCGGAGCTCTACTTGTTCTATTATTTTTACTCGTAATAATACAATCGAGAGCTGCTGTTCGAACACAGAGAACGCAGGAGGCGTACGTGACGCTTTTGTATGGAGATGAGTTCCTGCTGGGAGTCAGGGTTTTGGGGAAGTCGATTAGGGACAGTGGATCCAACAAAGACATGGTCGTTTTGGTCTCTGATGGTGTCTCCGATTTCGCCACGAAGCTTCTTCAGGTCTGATTTCTGTGTGATCTTTTGTTTATTTGGTTGGTTAAACAAAGACTCAAATTTTTGTTTTGGCAAGTGAATCTAATAATTTCATGTTTTTATTGGTTAAAAAAGGAAATCAATTTATTAGTCGTTATACTTAAATAGAAGAAAAATATTTTATCTTTATATAGTTTTGTGTTGGTTATTGCTATGCGAATTTACTAAATTTTTTCTGCCTTTTAAACTAATGTAGCTATTTGGATAAATGAAACTGAATTTCTTTCCCAAGTATTAATGTAAAGTTTTGAACTTTGTTTTGTTTTTTTGATGAAAAAGTGGTGAAAACTTTTAGGGTACGTTTGGTATGATGTTGGAGTTTTAGTTCATAGTTCTTTGTATTCTAATTGATTATATTCTAGCAAAGTCTTATTTTTGGTGTGAAATGCTTTTTTGGCATGTTTTCCAAAGTTTTTGTCTTGGTTTTGTTTTGAAATTCTTGGCCAAGCAGGGTGTTGCTTGGTTTTTTTGAGTACTCCGATTTGGTTGTGGTTTTATGAGTTGAGTATTGCACAGGCTGATGGGTGGATAGTGGAGAAGATTAGCCTATTGGCGAACCCTAATCAAGTGCGGCCGAAGAGATTTTGGGGCGTATATACTAAGCTTAAAATCTTTAATATGACCAACTACAAGAAAGGTGCATCTCTTCCCCCGAAAAGTGCTCAGGATATAACTGATGAAATGTAGTGAACATGCATTTCAAGTTATTGGATTTTTTTAAAAATTTTTTTTATTCTAAGTGTTTTTGTGGCAAGAATGGACTAAAAGTTGAAACTGCGAATAGCATAATATATTTTCCTCATTTATCTAGAGCAAAAAAAATTGGCATGGATTTTGACGTCTTTTTGTGCTCAGTTTGTTCTACAGGATGGTGTCTGAATATCTTCCTAGTAGACTAAATGGAACACCTTTTATCTGAGATTGTATTATCCATATAAAATGTTGTTAATTCCTTAAGATGATTAGTTTGGGGCAAAGAGTTCTATTAGTCTCAGTTTTTTTTTTCCCTGAAAATTTGATATCTGCCTGTGTTGAACATAATGATAATCTGAGATTTGTTATTTTTGCTTTCTCATCTTTTTTCAATTTTGAGGCTGAACTGTTCAAGTTTCTGATTTGTTCCTTTTTCTTATCTAATGATCAATGTGACGCATGTTTTGGTGCTTTTGTTGATATATTTCTGGGAACTTGTTTGCACAGTTGTGTATCTTGATGCGGATACTATTGTGGTTAAAAACATTGAAGACCTCTTCAAATGCGGAAAATTCTGTGCAAACCTGAAGCATTCAGAGAGGTTGAATTCAGGAGTCATGGTTGTGGAACCATCTCAATCAGTTTTTAATGACATGATGAGCAAAGTGACCACTTTGCATTCTTACACTGGAGGTGTGTGTTCTTTATCATTTCTAGTCATGTCTCAAAGTTCTTTTTCTGTATACTTTCCTTTCATGCAAATATTTTGTCTTTGCTTCTGTTATTAGACTCTTTAACCTTAGGATTATTGTCTTTGCTAAAGCCATAAGGTTTCCCAGTGGATGGCCTATGGATAATTATGTTTACTTCATCAAGAAAAAGAAAATGAAAATTTTACTACTTTAAATTACATGAGTACTACCATAAACTCATAATTTTCAGTTTCCATGGCTTAAAATGATTCTTGGTTCTATGTATATTGTTTTATATATTGTTTTCTTTAAATATTCATATACTCATGTTGGCTACTTCTACTTCTTAAGAAAGATCGTTGTAGTCTAGTTGATATTTTCTTTTCCAAATCTCTCTCCTTTCTCTTTGTTTGTATAGGGATTATCATTCCTGTTTTTCTTGTATCTGATTTTTTTTTTTCATTTATTTTAAAATAACAGGAGATCAGGGGTTTCTGAACTCGTATTACTCTGACTTTCCCAATGCACATGTTTTCCAGCCCAATTTACCCCAGGAAGTGTTGAATTCAAGACCTGTTCCTGCCATGGAGCGTCTATCTACTTTATATAATGCAGATGTTGGTCTCTACATGCTTGCTAACAAGGTACTAGATGCATAGATATTATGATGATTGATATCATGCTGGTGAGATAATTTCACTGGCTTCATTATTGCTGCATAATATTCATTGTTGCACCTTTTGCCCATGTATAGAGACAGAGTACTGGCTTTGGTAAGCAATATCATGGATCAAGTTCTTAGCTACATATTCCATTCTTTCTAGTAAAGCATGTAATCTTCATTCTGCAGTAATTCATAGGCTAGTATTGACATAAAAATCCGTTGGTTAGCATCGACATGAAATTTTTAGTATATTTCCCATTTCTGATTTCATTATCTTGAAGAACTATTGTATGAACTCCAATTATACCTTTGTTTCAACTGTTCATATGATAATTCTAATGGATAATTTGCATTTAATTTGATAATTAATCCTTGCCCTTTTGTACTTTTTATATCCAGTGGATGGTTAATGACACCCAACTCCATGTTATTCACTACACACTTGGCCCTCTTAAACCATGGGACTGGTGGACATCTTGGCTTTTAAAACCTGTTGATGTCTGGCAGGTATTTACTCTTAGTCCCTCTTCATTTGGTGGGGGTGCGTGGTTTGATTGTTTGCAGTTTGGCTTAGTTGTGGTGGGAAACCATTTGCTTATGTAATCTCTGCTGTCATTCATTTTTTAAGTAGTTTGGTGGTAGGGGATTTGGTTGCATTGCTTGGAAGTTGGGGTTTCTTATGGAATTTATTGCTTTGAATAATGGAGTTAATTTATGGATTAGCTAGCCAAAATATGACTGTCTTTGCTAATGCTGCAGAATGCCAGGGAACACCTTGAGGAATCCCTTCCTGGAACTGGAGGTGGCAGCAATCCTAATGATGAACTGTTTGTCAAATTTCTTTTTATGTTACCATTATGTGCTGTACTGTTCCTTTACTATCGATCTTATCTTCAGGTTAGCTATTCTTCAATGATTTACTATGCAGATGTTCATAAAAGGACGCTTTTTGGATCACTAAGTGTATTATTTCTGGTGCAGACCCGGCAATTCTGCAGAAACCCATTATGTGATCATGTCAGACACCTCTACTACAAAATTAGGTGTAATGGTTATGCCGGAGTTTCTTCATCATCAACGTTCAGTTCGGTCAATCATGTTAGTTCTCTCTTCCTTCTTTGCTGGGTTTGATGAGAATTGCTGCTTAGACCATTATATCATTTCTCTGAAAAATTATGGTTCTTTGTGATTATCTTATTTTGGCTGCGCAAGTTCAGCAATTCTTTATGCATCTTAAACGTTCTCTTCTGATGATAAACAGTTCTCTAATGACACACAGTCAAAGGTGCCACCTTATTTGGGTGGACTTTCTGTCTTGGCGTGTTTTATGGCTGCTTTAGTATCCGTTGCATTTAGTCTCGCAATTGTGCCTCGGCAAGTGATGCCATGGATTGGTTTGATCTTAACGTATGAGTGGACATTCACGATCTTCTTCCTTCTATTTGGAGGTTTTCTCCGTTTGACCCATCTATGGGGAAAGATGACGGCAACTCAAATATCATTGCCCTCTCTTCCTGAGTCTTTTGATCAAGAGACTAGAAAAGGTTTGAACACTGATTACACATTAATAACTAATTCTTTCCTTCTAGGTTATGTATTTTGTTGATATTCTTGTAACTGTCACAGGTCATCAACGGCAAGGATCATCTTTTGATGCTGCTACATGGTATTATGGATTAGGAATGGCTTCTTTGGCTGTTGCTGTCCCAGCTTTACCATGTATTTTTGGTGTTACTGCTCTGTTTTCGAGGTAATTTGCTTGACCATTTTTGTATTAGAATATCAGTTTTGATTCTTTTATTTTGAAAAACTTGCATATTGTTTTTGTGATTTATAGACCACTTGGAAAAAGAAAAATTGAATTAGTATGTAATTTCTTAACAGGTTAGGATTGGTGGTTGCGGGAGGCATTGTTTTAGCATCTTTCATGACATATGCTTCTGAGCACCTGGCAATTAGATACTTTATGAAGGGTTTTGAAGATCCTGACACAACACGAGCAAGGAGCATATGTTGCTTCCGTTGACAGGTATCATGAAGATAATTGTAGGTGTATTTGTAATCCATCCAACATTTAATTAATTGAGATTGATTTCTAGGTGTCATATTAGAGTAACGCCTTTCTTCAAAGGGGGTTCTGTTGTAATATTATTTGAGGAATATGTTTGATCATAATTTTAACAATGGCTCATTCAATTTTCAACCTTGCAAAATGAAATTTATAAATGTAAATTGTCTGAAATTTTCACTATGTTAATCACATTATCTTGTTTGATGATGGTGATTGCTTACTCCAACGTGACTCGAGTAGATTACTTGGATTAACTTAATCACATCATGAGTCGAGAGTCCACCACATTCTTAATAGTGATATAGTGCTCTCCTTTCATGGCTGCTATTGCCCCACACCAATGGACAGTGATGCGTCTCCTCGAGGACAAACAGTAAAAGCTTTTGCTCTTTGAAGAAATGGCCATTTGGCCTCATTAAAAGGAAAAAAAAAAAAAAAAACCATTAAAAGCAAGCAGTCCCAATTGCTGAATATTCATGCGCTGAACTTATTGAATCCTACAAGACATGACGACAAGGTAATCCACCATGGAAGCAAATCCAATATTTTGATGTCAACTTTGCACTAAGATAAGAGTACCCAAATTTATCAAAGTTCCCAAATTTGGTTAATAAAAAAGGGTAGCAACAAAATCTTCACTGATATTGGTAGGTTTCTAATCTTTGTGTTGTGTCTGCTTGTTTCTTGTTTGAATCTTCTTCAGTTTAGTGAATTGTCACTAAACTACCCCACTACCATTGTTAACAATTATATTAGCTTGCCCATGAGTCCTTGATGAGTCATTAGCCAATTGAAAAATGCTATTTGATAGACCGGCATTCATCTTTTTTTGCTTTTTAGTTGCATGCCATTTTCCACTAATCAAGACACATGGCTACTGATAATAATAATAATAATTATTATTATTATAATAATTTAAAGTGCAAAAGGACATAATGGGAGATGGACTTTTATGGATTATCATCCTTATCCTAAAGCCATGATTCATGACAACTATTAATCTTGCATAAAATTTCAGAAAGCTAACAAACTTTGGTGGCTGTAATATATGTGTCCCTCTTCTTCTTCTTCTTCCTTTTTTTTGTTTAAAATTTTTTTAAATAACATAGAAAGAAAGCTATCTAAAAAAGATTCCACACTCCAATGGGTATCTATCTTCAGTGCCAAGACACATAAATGTTGGTTTTATCAACACCTAAGGTTTAATCATAATCTTGAAGCTGCTAAAAGGAAAATTTAATTTTTTGATATATGAGATTTTTTTCATTTTGCAAATTTTGAAAATAGTTTGTTTAGCTACCTAAACGAAAATTATATATCTTGAATTAATGTCACCATAATTTTCCCCTAAACATGGAAGATGAGAACCTTCAGACAGAATCTTGAGTTTGTGATGCTAATTATATTGCAACTTTAGGAATATGCATTTCTGATACCATAATGAATTATTGTATGCATTGACTTCAAATTCGGTCTTATGCGTGTTTTAAATACATTATCCTCATTCCCTTATATTTGGAGCCCCTATATTGACCATCCATCTAGCTATATATGGGTTACATTAATTTAGTTATATAAATAAAATTTTGGCTAATAATTCAGTGATCAAATGCATACCACTGTAACAAAATAATTCAGTGATCAAGTGCATACCACTGTAACAAAAAAGATAATAACGGAGCTACTGTGCTTTTGATCATTCTTGCCCAACTAGATTAATTGGCAAAGCCATGTAGTTGAGTTATTTCGATTATTTGCAGTGCATTGAAATTGCCATATATGTACCATTATTAATCTTTCCAGAGACTGATTGGAAAGATTTGGAAAGATAGTCCTTGTGAAGGACAGATAATGAACGGCAATTTAATTAAATTTTGTACGCACATAACTAAATATGGTCCCATCTCAATAATTCAGATTTTTAATCATCCAATTATCTTCTATGTACCAATAATCCTACCATTATTGATTTTGAAGGGTACAACAAAGGCCATAGAGACAACCTCTATGCAAGAATTTGGTAGCTGTTAACAACAAAGAACAAAGATAATGATGGAGCTTGGAATATTTCTACAATGTTACAAACTTGGTATGAATTCATAATCAAAATGAAAAAGAAAGAAAAGAACTAGTTTTAGAACATATTATGTCTTAAATTGTTGGAGCACATCAAAGCTAAGGAGAGAATTTGCTTGGTTGGTTGACCAAAGAGACATGAGGGAAAAAAAACAAAATCTTGAACAAGAAAACAAAGAAAGAAAGAAAGAAAGAAAGAAAGAGAGAGAGAGAGAGAGAGAGAGAGAGAGAGAGGAGAATAATTCAAAGCCAAGCATGAGACTTGCATAATTCAAAGCCAAGCATTAGACTTGCTGAGAGGTTGGATTTTCCTCATCTCACCATACTAAAAATTATGCATCTTTAGGCCATAGCTCCTTAAAAATGGATGAGAGATGATGCCATATTCTTGATCTTATTCTCATCTTGAAAAATCCCATCATCATCTTCTCCTTCTTTAACTCTAAAGATGATACCATGTCCAAGTCCTCATAAGAAAGAAAAAAAAAAAGAAAATTGGATCAAGAAGAAGAAGAAGAGAGGGAAGAAGAGATGTGACCAGTAATTTTGGAGTTGTTGGTTATTTATAATATGCATATATAATGCATACAACACTAAATATAAAGTTATATATAGACAAGAAAAATATGGGATTTCTTAGTACTTGGTACTAAAGACGGATGATACGAAGAAGTAAGAAAAATTGATGTGACCCACGTACATGTAATTTTCCACTTCAACATATTCGTATGTTAATGAGATATGCATAGAGATTAAATTCTTTTATTTTAAAGGGTACTTTTTATATTATCACAGGCAAATATAGTTTAGTAATAAAGTGTATTTTATGAGAAATTAGAATTTCAAATTTGGAAAGAGTTACTCCTTATTGTATAGTCCTGTAATATTATTTCAACAAATTAGACTTCTTATGAATTAAAAAAAGCGTACTTTTTATATTAAAAAATTTTATTATTTCTAAGTATTAATCTTAATTTTTTTAAAAAATAATTTTTGAAATTAATTATTACCATTATATTATTATAAGACAGTGGGACTCTACAAGAGGGTGAAAGTGAACCCTTTTATTGTTGTCTTGTGTCCATCAAGCAAAAAAAGAAATATTTATTCATGAGAATTAAAAAGATATCATGGTTTATTTAAAACTCAATAATTGGACACGTGGATGAAAAATAACCGGCATCAAAGTTGAGAAAAATTTCCAACTTGGTGACTCAGTTGATAGGGCATTCCCAATTTTTTTTATATGATATTTTGGACATGCATTCATACAAATCAAGAGCATTGGGTGGTAAATACAATTATTTCTCCTTTTTCATTTTGCTAGTTTAAACTTGGAATGACAACTGCATAAATTCCATTTTTCTTTTAAATAATAGAATACATAATGCCAAGTTGATGGGCCTTGACAAAATGTTTTTGAGGGGAAAACTACAATAAAATTCCAAAAGATGATAAGATGAAAGATATATATATATATATATACAATAAGTATGGGTTTTTTTTTTCCCTTGTTTTTTTCCATATTAAGTATATGTATACAAATATTTATTTATGTACGAATCAAGATTAGTTTATTAAAATTAAAATTATTATTCTTTTTAAATTAAAAAATATTTTGTATTGATGAGATTTAAAAATTAATAGCTTTATCTTTATTCATATTAAAGATATTAAAAAATTAATTTTTTATATAAAAAAATAATGTAATCAAAATGGGTTTGATAATTTCTTAAAAAGTGAAAGTTTCAAGTTTAATATTTGATCTTTAATACATTAGAACTATTTAGTATAGAAATTTGATGCTATTAGATTTTGAATCCATAAATTCTTGTCTATGCAATAAACAAAAATTATGAATTAAATTATAATAAAGAAAAAGGAGATATTAGTGTTTTCCACTTATGTGGGCACATAAATGCTCCTTCAAAACACCGACAACATGAGAAACAATAGATAATTAATGTAAACGTACTTGACAAACCTCTTCCCTTCAACTCAAGTAATCTTCTTAATTATAAAAAGAGTTGTGGTTTGCTATCCCATATTGAACAAAATACAAATTTTAAAAATTGTGTATAAATTAAAAAAATTTATAAATTTATAATGAAATGATAATCAGTTTGATTAATTTTTATGAACACATAATTAGATAATTATATTATATTTACTTTTAATAAGCCTTTTGATATTTCGGAAGAACCAATTTTTTTACGTGATGCATAATAAAGTTTCATATGGGGTTACTCACGGAAAAAAATTCATATAAATTTCACATATATTTATCTTTAACAAACAATCCAAATTTTAATATAGATCGAAATAAATATTATTATTTGACTGGTTAAATACTATTAATAAAAATAGTAATATATATTAGTTTGTGTGAAAGATTTTTTTTTATTAAACCGATGAAAGTGAATTTCATATAATTCAGAAAAAATCACTACCAATAGCATTTTCCCTTACACAAATTGTATAATTTACAAAAAATTAGGATAGTTAATTGCAAATTTCTCACTAATGTCTAATGGATCATGTAGCATGTTAGTATTTAAGAATTACAATTAACGAACTAAGTGGAAACCTTTTTATAATTTAGGTTTGATTCCAAGTGCTAATCCAACTAAGTTTTGATCTTATATTGGAGTTGGATTAGTTGGGTAAAAACCTTTTTCTTTGTATATCACAATATAATAGGGATTCAAATATTTGTTTATACTAAGGATTTGAAGAGCTAAACAAAAAACTAACCACCCAAATATAATTAGGACAAATTAAAAGATGCATTAGAGTTTATAATAAAAGGGATGAATGGTAATGTGACACGTAGCAAAGGAAATAGAGTTGAGACCTGAATTAAAACATCAAATTCCATTGGAAGAAAGGTTTAAGGGTAGTGGTGATAATAATTTAATTAAACTAAAGAACATACATATATATAATATAATAAAATATACTGTAATGGGATAGTAATAATAGTAGAATCCCAGAAACTATTTGGAAAGCAATGATTCTTGTACTAGTAAAATATAAATATAAGGTCCCCACTGTATATCATGCTGTCCACCTGACACTTCAAAATATTCATTGCAAAATGTGATTTTCATTGCTTGTGAATTTTAATACAAACCCTTTTACTTTGGCCTCTCTCCCTCTCTCTCTCTCTCTATATATATATACATATATAATCGCGAAATCCATTGCCTGAAATGAAATTTTTTTTAAAAAAAAACCCCACAAAGTTGAGGGTCAACATTACCCTTCCATTTTTACTGTTCCTCTTTTTTTATTGATTATATTTCAACCTTTCCATATACTATTGGTTAAGTGCATGTACGATGTATAAAAATAGAATCATAACTCATAAGTACATTTTATTAGATCTTACAAAATCCTATTCCAAGTCTAGTTTGGTTTGTGAAATGAAATATTGCAGGAATGGAATAGTTATTCGGTGAATGAAACACCGTAGAGCTCTTCCATATAGAAACGACAATTCTGTATGCCCTTTCATGTTATTTCATGATCCAAACAGAATTCCATATTTTTTTTAAAAAAAATTCCTTACTTCAAACACTTGGATCAATATGCGAGTCATTGTCCAATGAGAATCATAGATCTCATCACCCATCAGAAGATACAGATCCACCACCGGAGAAACCCTTTGCTTAACAAAACAAGAACTCTGCTTTATTGAAACTGTGATTCATCTTATCAGGCAACATTCAAGCAGTGCCTAGTTACTGGAAAGGAACAGCCTTATGTATACGCACTTTCCTTGAATGAAAGAATATAGGGTAAAGCAAATAATATATCTTTTTCCTTTTATAGCCAAAAAAGATTTGCAGGATATAAACAATTGCCAGTAGAAACCCAATGTTTTAGGACCTGATGCCACAGAAAATTCACTTACAGTCATCTCCAAATTGCTATCCTTTCCAAATATTGAATAGCAATAGCACATAAATAGCACAAATATAGCGGTTGCAGTATATAAATCAGAAAAATTCATATGAACAAATTGATAAGAACTCCTGTCATATGCTATGCTGCCAACAACCTCGGGATGCCTGGAAACAAAAAGGGAAGATGTCATGGTAGTAAACATGTCAGTAAAAAATACTAATGGTAAAATAGGCAAGCAGAAAGAAATAATTAGCTTAGCACTAAAAATATAGGGGATTGTGAATACCCAGTTTACAGCAGTATCCAGCAAACAGAATGATGTGTTTTTTTTTTCCCGATCCTGTAAAGAAAAAGAAAAGGGAAGCAGAAAATTTCGTGGCCCCAAATAAAATTGACCACCAATTTGTATGTGTTCAATTATATTCCTTTGTCCTAACTAACTTGCAGGAGAGAGTGTCAGAACAAAAAATGATTCTACCACCCCCAAATGAACGCATGTACTTCAGACCAACTTGAAACTGTGTAAAGAGTGCCAGATAGCCCCTTCCAATTCGAACTTCCTTCAATACAGTCTTTCTGTTTTTTAACCAAACCAGGGAACAATGGTAAAAATGACACACCAAACTGACTTCCCACTCTTCTTAGGCTTGAACTAGTTCCAATCACAATGCCAATATCTGCCTGAAGTAGACAAAGCAAGTCACCAACTGAGTCTCCTATATAAACAGTCAAGTTTCTTCTGTCATTGCTGTAGTTCTTTAGAATATTGTTGAAAGCTTGAACTTTGTCAACAGGAGATTCCACCTTCTTAATAATCTCGCCTGTAGAAATTGATTCTTCATAAGTGAACTCATTTGCATGTATATTCAGAACATCCAAACCCCCTGCTGAAACAAAAAGTAAATTAATAACATAATAGTGAATGCAACCTCTCTTTAGATTTAGTGGTAACAAGAAAGTGCACTCTTTCTAATCAAGAGAGAGGGAGGACAAAGATGTTTCAGTAAACCAAAATTCAAATGTCAAATCATATGGTCTCATTCCAATCGAATTTATGAACAAGAGACCATGATATCAATCGCACTAACAAACATTAGTTTCAGAAGCATAATATTATAAGGAAAGAATAACTTCGTGAGCATAGGAAAAAATACTATTTGACTGTTTATGCAGCAAAACATAGGATCAAATCCTAGTGCAGACAATAGAACCATGGGGATTACAGATATCATAAAGCTCCTTCAATAAGTGATAGCAAGTAGTTTTGCATCAACCTATGTAGCACAAAAACGGGAAACAGGAAACTTGAAAACGGATACGGAAAAACGGTATATTTTAAAAATACAGGAAACAAAATGTGAGAGAAATGTGTAAATATAAAAAAATATAAGGGCATATTTATAAATATTTTTCTTACATATAATAAACATTAACGTAACTAATTATGAGATCATACAAAATATAATATTAAAAATAATTATTTAAATCAATATTAACTATAAAATAAATAAATGAGATGACAATAATCAATTAAATATTTAAAAATAAATGTTAATTGTCCATAAATTTCATAACTAATATTTTCAAAATTATAAAGATGTGTCTGGAACGTTTCAAGAGAGTTTCGGCAAGTTTCTTAGAAGAAAACGTTTTCGAAACGCGGGAACGCTTTTCTTCAAAAGTTTTTGTGCTTCATAGGCATCGACATGTGTGTCTTTGTATGTAAATGTGGATGTTACACCCCAAATTAACATTTATAACTCTTTGATAGGTGTGCATTGGGAATGAGCTATCAGGTATTTCCTACAAATAGAGAATCTAGTTATAGTCTAGATTGGTTATCAAAATAACCAAGTGATCCTCATGCGAGCACAAATAGATCCATCATCTTTTTAGTTTCTTGGAAGGAGACTGCATCAAAGGATACAACTTGTTTCAGTTCAAGGAAACATGATATTCTTACCAAGTCTGTCAATATCTGTAATTTCATAATATGTTAACTATCACCTTCTGAAGATTTAGAGAATATTCTCTATCAGATAAACATTATACAATCAGGGTTATCTTCAATATTTTGCTACTATAGATAAATTATTGTCATAAAATTCTTTATTGCAAAATCAAACTGTACTGCCCATTTGCTGTATGATAAAATTTCCAGCAGTGCACAACAAGAAGCACAAAGATTAAGACGAAGTGATATTTTGTGATCTTCAAAAGTGAATATCAGCCAGTGCAATTTCTTGATCCATATGTTTGGATGAAAATGAAGTTCCATAAAATGCACTGTACTTTTTCATTTCATTGGTGCTTGCCCAAATCCATCTAACATGTAGGGCTTGTCTTTGCACAAAGATATGCTTACAAACAATTCCATAGCTTGAAATGACCTTTATATGCTTTCAGAAGTAACTTCCTTTTGTTAGAAGAATAAAACCCAGACGCAAGTTGGAAATCCAAATTGTGGGGGAGTTGTGTCCAAGGCAAACTAAATCTAGCTTTAACTACCAGGATTTGGTTGTGCTGTATCTGATATATCCAGTCCCCACCTCAAATAATGCAAAGTTGCAGTATTTTGATTGCTAGCATAAAAACAATTGCATCCAGGCAGCGGGGGCATTAGATAGGATTAAATTGAGGATTGTCCCATAAGATGTCTGGGCCATATTCAAGGTAAACGTATTGATGAATGGTCGAGTGATCATTCGTTAATATAATGCCTCACAGAGAATTGTCACCAAGGCTTTGCTTAATAATACAATGGCTCACAACAGAACAATCTCAAATAAACATATCTACTTTATTTTGCACTAATTTGGCGGAGCAACTGTAATTAAATACTCTTTCAAGGCAACATAAGTTATTTTTAACCTCTAAAAGATAGATACTATCTTTAGCATTTTTCTTTTTGAAAAAAAAAATAATAATAAGCTGTAGACTATAATATAATTTATTTTTAACTTCTAAAAGATAGGCACTATCATTAGTTTTTTCTTTTTGGGGGAAAAAAAAACTAATAAGCTGTAGACTAGAATATGAACTACTGGTTGTCAATGCAAGTTTGTTGTGAAAACAGAAAACTACATATCCAGTGTAGGTAGTGACAAAGAAGAAAATACCTGATGAGAACGCAGATCTAATGAGATCAGCACACCAACAATATGAGAGAACATGCACGTTAGCATTCAAATTTTCATTCTTCACAGCTTTCTGAAAAAATCTAGTGCAACCATCTTGAAGAATCAGTCTTTCACCAGCTCGTTTTATGTCTTCAAGATTCAGACCCTTAAGAACTCCAGATTCAATCACTCTAGCATTTGCTCTTCGCTCAAAGTCTGAAAGTTGCTCGAGCGCTTTACAAAGAGCTTCATAGTTGAACTCCACTGCAAAAACACAAAACGTTCAGAACCAAAAAAAGGAAGTAAACTGGAATGCTTTCTCAACATCCTGCTTTCCCAAAATCTAAAGCACTAACTAATAATATACCTTTTTCAGAGGGCAGAACAATTTCAATGCACTGTTCATACTCTTCTGTATACTGTCCAGAGAGAAGACCCCAAGTATTCCTTAGCTCAGCTGATGACATCCTAGCAATTTGATTCTCAGATTGTTCATGATCAGATTTTGGTGCTGTTACAATTGCAATCTCTGCCAAAATGGCAGAGGAATCAACAACGGTGCATGTCAAATCAAAATCAGAAAATATCACAAGGCGATCTTCTACAGGGTTAAGCTCTTTTGTCAGAGGAACCACAGTGGGCTGAGCAAGCGGCTGCGCATTGAGGAACTCTATTTCAAGTTTCATGGCTTGGTGATAAAGCTTTTCAAGGATGTCAAGCTCTTCGCCTGTCAAAGGGACACTAAGTTTATCCATCAAGTCTTCAGTTTGCAGAGCTGACGCCTATATTTCATAGGAATAAAATAACTGAGATGTTGGGGAATGGCAAAGAAGGGTATTATCTAATGTATTTCCTCACAGACAGTAATCAACAAAAGGTAATCAGATTGACTCAAAAAGACTGCACATTACTGCTCATATTATGGCTTACCTGGAAAGCCTCAGATGAGTAATTGTCAATCCACTTCTGGTAAGGATGACTACTGTCCCCTGGATCTATAAGTGCTCTCAACTCCTTAGCTAGAAATGCATATAACCTCATGTAAGGTGTCATGGCTCCAAGACTGTAAGCTGCAACTTTTGTTCTTTCAAAAGGGGTAGCAAGTTTACCAGGACCTTTTACTCCTTCAACCTTTCCAGAGGCTGTAGCAAGCAAGAAATCTGTGTATTTTATAGTTGCAGAATTGATATTCCCATCCTTAGAAGGGTCTATACCCCATTCCTGTATAACTTGAATATCAGAGCACGAAAAGAATTTTAAATGCAAGAAGAGTAGACATTCATATGAATAGCTGGAAATTAGATATCGAATAACTTTCTCCACTTTGCTACAAACTGAATTATGTTTTCACATATCAGCTTATGATAAGAAATACACAATAGAAGCTCAGGAAGTATGGATGAATCTTCACGAAAAACGACACCATAAATAAGACAACAGACTGCCTAATGAAAATAAACTTTCTTTTGGGGAGTAACAAGCTATTGCTAAAAAGCATCAAGTAGCTTCTTCATGCTGTTTGATGAACTATTTATCCACTTACTCAATTTAAACAAATTGATATAAGAATTGCTCAAGAGTGGGCTATGAGCTACTGTGCAAATACACTGAACTTTCACATGCACCAAAAAAAAAAAAAAAACAGTACATGAATAATACTTCACTAGAGCTTGATTCTTTAAACATGCTACAACCGATTTTCTCCAGCAATCTTTTAGAGGCTTTAGCAGTATGGATGAGAATGCAATGCAAATCACAATACTGAAATCAACAGAATAATGATAATTCACATTAGGCTTGCTTATTTGGCCATCGGACTTGCATTGCAAGCACAATTCAATTTTCATTACATGATCTAATTTGCTAAACGGCAGAATAAGACTCATTTGTTTTGCGGAAAATATTTTCCAAAAAAACATTTTCCTCTGTTTGGTGCATTCAGGAAAATTGGTCAATGAAAAATATTTTCCGGGTCAAAGAAAAAACTAAGTCATTTTTAAAGAAAATGACTTTCCATTTAGAAAACATAAAATCATTTTCCAGACTTTGCCAAAATCTTCCAAATGAAAAATATATCATAAAAACACATGTATTTATTATTACTAGTCATCTTTGATTATCGACATCCATAATCGGTTATTGTCGGTTGGCGATGATCATCAATGATAGATGAGACTCACAAAAAATTTTCATTTTTAATGTATTTTTCTTATATTAAATAATAAATAGTATAAATATAAAATATTTATGCTCTAAATTTTATTATAAATCAACTAATATTTTTCATAGTGCATTCCAAACACCAGAAAATAGAAAATATTTTTCTCAGAAAATGTTTAAATTAAACAAGTTAATTTTCGTAAAACAAACAGAGCCCAAGAGTTGCAAAGATTTTTGTCGCCCAACAAGATTTTGGTCAAAATATTCCTAATCCTCCTCCTCGTATAAATCAACTAATATTTTTCATAGTGCATTCCAAACACCAGAAAATAAAAAAATATTTTTCTCAGAAAATGTTTAAATTAAACAAGCAAATTTTCGTAAAACAAACAGAGCCCAGGAGTTGCAAAGATTTTTGTCGCCCAACAAGATTTTGGTCAAAATATTCCTCATCCTCCTCCTCGTGGGGGCGGGGGGGGCGCGGGGGCGGGCCCCGCCCGCCCCCGCGCGGGCCGGCGCGGGCGGCGGCGGCGGAGCAGGTACGAGAAAGCGGTAACAGCGTAAAAAGAAACAAACACGAGGGCACATGATAGGAAAACTGCA